>BSQZ01000054.1:4216930-4244430 GCA_033239005.1 Lamellibrachia satsuma
ACGAGTACGACCTGAACGGGCCCAGTTTCAGCGTCGACACGGCTTGTTCGTCGTCCCTCTACACGACGCATCTGGCATGCGAGGCAATCCGTCGTGGCGAGTGCAACATGGCGTTGGCAGGCGGCGTCAACCTACTTCTCATGCCCAATACCTTCATCGGCTTCTGTCAAGCAGGTAACTAACCTAAGCGACATATTAATTATCGCTAAAGTCGTTTCCCGTTTTGAAGCGCAATAACACAATGGTGGACAGGAAATAGAGGGTAACCTCTATTGCAGTCATTTTGAAACAACTTAAAATAATTATAATTAGGGTGCTGTTGTTAACGGTAGGCTACACAAGTAAAATTCACGACCAATACGTCGAATATCGGTCTTCCGACATATATCTCATTACCCCACATCCACACTCGTTTCTAGGAATGTTGGCTCCGGACGGACGCTGCAAAAGTTTCGACGCTTCTGCCGACGGCTACTCGCGGGGAGAAGGTGCCGGAGTGATTGTCCTGAAGCCTCTTGACAGTGCCCTAGCTGACAACGACCGCATCTACGCCGTCATCCGTGGAGGGGCTCTCACGAACGATGGCCATACTCCGGGCATTGCCAACCCTAGCTACGATGCCCAGGTAGAGTTGGTGCGAAGGGCGTGCGCGAATGCCGCAGTTGCTTACGCAGATATCCCGTACGTTGAAGCTCATGGAACGGGCACACAGGTCGGCGACACGACCGAGGCGAATGCTCTCGGTCAGACGATCGGTACGGCACGAAAGAGCCGAGACACTCCTCTGTACATCGGTTCCGTGAAGTCCAACATCTCCCATTGCGAGGGCTCGGCTGGGATTGCCGGAGTGATCAAGACAGCCTTGGCGCTCCAACACCGTCAAATCCCGCCTGTCGTTCACTTCAGACGGGGCAACGAGAAGATCAAATTTGACGAGTACAACCTGAAGGTTCCGCAGAAGTTGGAGCCGTGGCCGAACAAAGACAAAGCCCTGGCCGGGGTTAGCTCCTTCGGTTTCGGAGGCGCCAATGCACATCTTGTTCTAGAAGGCATCCCAGGTGACTCCATCAATTCTTCTGCACTAAGGAAAGAACGGAAGATGGCAGTTGTGAAGCCTTTGGTGATTTCTGCTCAGACGAAGGAGGGGCTGGCTGAGAACGCGACCAAATGGATCTCTCATCTCCAGAAGAGCGAGGAGAGTTTCAATGACATCTTGTCGACGGCCGCACTGAGACGACAGCACTACACCCATAGGGTCGGTATCTTGTGTCGGTCGAGAGAAGACGCCATCGCCGGACTGGAGGCGTTCGTTGACGGCAGTGAGAGAACGCGTTACGTCGAGGGACACGTTCCAGACACTCAGGCCGGCTCTGGGAGTCGCCTCGTGTTTGTTTTCAACGGCATGGGCACTCAGTGGTTCGGAATGGGACAAACGCTGCTCCAGGCAGAGCCAGTGTTTCGGGAAACTATCGCGGTAAGTGACAAGTTGCAATTTGCAAGGGTGTGCTCATGAAACTCGAATGTACCGCATGCTTAAATTGTTATTTTTATTAATGCTACAGATAAAAGTAAATTGCAAAAAATTTCCTCAAGGGTACTCAATTAAGAATAAAATGTAATAAATAAATATAGTACGAAAATAAATAATTATACTGAATCAATAAATAATTAGTATGAATAAATAACTATAATTCTGTCCTCAATTTTGTATACGTTGTTTTCGCGCATATAATAATTATTGGCATGGTTGTCACTTCAGAAATTCGACAAAGTGCTGAAGTCTCTCAAGTGCAGCTGGTCGGTGATGGAGCAGCTTGAGAACAGTCAGTTCAAAGACCGCATCAATGAAACTGGTACGATATTGCAATAATGGTGGTGGTTGTGATGGCGGTGGAGGCGACTGCTGCTGCTCCTGCTGTTGCTGCTGCTCCTGCTGCTGCTGCTGCTCCTGCTGTTGCTGCTGCTGGTGCTGCTGCTGCGACTGTAGCATCAAGAATAGGTGTTGTTGTTACTGTGTCTTGTAGCAGCACAACGGCTTTGGATGGCGACAACAACGTATTGGTGAATGTCAGCGTGCCTAATAATACTTAGTAGATAAGCAACAGCAGCATTAGTAGAAATAACTGATCGGTAAGTAAATTACGAGTGAATAACTTACCGGTCAATGTTATAGAAATAAAAAAACATTTAATAGAGACAACTAGTTAAATATATGGTTAGCAAACCATAACTTTATTACTGTATTATATTTCCTGCAGAATATACTCAACCGACCATCTGCGCCGTCCAGATGGCATTGACGGAGCTCCTCAAGAAGTATGACGTCATCCCCGATGTCGTCATCGGCCACAGCGTGGGTGAAGTTGCCGCGGCGTACGCATGCGCCAAATTGTCTTTCCAGAACGCGGTCTATGTCATCTACGAGCGAGCGCGAGCGTTGAAGAAGACGAGCGGTTCAGGTACAATGCTGGCTGCCAGAGTGTCGCAGCAGGAGGTGGAGGAAATCCGCTCGACAAACGAAGCCGACTTCGCCGAAGTCGACATCGCGGCCGTCAACAGCGCTTCGCAGACGGTGCTGTCCGGCAGGCGAGATGCCCTTGATGCCTTTGCTGCAGTACTGCGTGACAAGGGCGCTCGAAATACGTTTCTGAACGTTCAGAACGCATTCCACAGTTCACAACAAGAGCCGTTACGTAAGCATGTGCACAAGAAGTTTGCCAAGTTGCATCGCAGCCGCACGGACACGGACGCACCCAGCATTGCCATGATGTCGACAGTGACAACAGACTACGTGAGCTCGGAGCAGGTAAACGGCGCCGACTACTGGTGGCGCAATATCCGTTACATGGTTCACTTCAAGGACGCCATCGAGAGGCTGCTGACGGACGGCTACTCCCACTTCCTCGAAATCGGCGCGCACCCAGCATTGATGTCAGTCATTCGTGACGTCATTGCGTCTTCCAAAGAGAGGCCAAAGAAGTTCTCTGTGATGCCGACGTTGAGACGTAAAGATGACCCAGCAAACTCAATTGACGGCCAGTTTCACATCATGTCGACGCTCCTACAATTGTTTTGTGAACAAGATCACAACAGTCTACCCGTGGTATTCCACGAAAAATATCACGTGGTATCACTGCCCACGTACACGTGGCAACGGGGAGAGTGCGGCGAATACCCTTCCTTGCTTAGGGAGGTAAACCTGTTCCCTGTTCATCCACTCTTGGGTCGGAAGATTCCAATCCCGGCATTTGCCGAAGAAGGTTCCTCTCGCAAGATCACGTGGCACCAGCCGGCTGCGTCAATTGCTAAGACTCCATGGGTTGGTGATCACGTGATCCAAGGCGTGCTGGTGCTGCCCGCTGTCGGCTACACGGACATGATGCTAGAAATCGCAAACGAACTGCAAGACGGAGATGCTAGATTGCGCGTTCGCAACCTTCGCTTCCGGAAGTTCCTTTTCTTCCCGACACAAGGAGATGTGGAACTTCTGACGACGGCAACGAGCGAGCCAGGAAGTGACGAGAAGCTGTGGTCGGTCGCGGTATGGAGCAAATCGTCTTCTGCTGAGTGGATGCTGCATGCCAATGGTCAGATCGACTTGAGAGGCGAAGAGCTCGACGAAGACGACCAACCAGTGACGATCTCCCGCGGCAGCACGCTTATGCGACTACCCGTCGAGAAACTGCGACGTCGCTGCATGCACGAGACGATTATCACGTACAAAGATGTGATCGACAACGGTTTTCACCTGGGCCCGGCTTTCCGAAGCGGTAAACTCCTCTGTATCAGTGACGACGCCACAGAGTCACTGTTGTACGCAGACGCGGCGAAAGAAATCCTCCATGACTTCCACAGCTACGCCTATCACCCGGCCTTCTTCGACGGTCTGCTGCACGGCTACATCCTCAAGGTTCTTGTTGGGGGACAGATGTTGGCCGAGAGACGCAAAGAACCATTCCACTACTCCACAGAAGTGCCATACAGTTTTGACGAGGTGAGTTGTCTAAATAAGTCACTAGTAAGAGAAGGATATATATATATATATATATATATATATATATATATATATATATATATATATATATATATATATATATATATATATATATATATATATATATATATAAAGAGGATATATATATATATATATATATATATATATATATATATATATATATATATATATATATATATATATATATATATAGATTACATTGGTGCTGTTTGTCCAGGTGGTGACTTCTTTGATCTAACATAGGGTTTTTCATGTACTAAGCCTGTACTTAGTGTTTAGTTTGTTTTAATGTATGCATCATCATTCTGTGATTTCTTTCTTGTGTGTTTATGTTTCTTTGTTTTTATCGCAACATTCTAATCAGTGTAATTATATTTATTCATGTTGATACATTATCTAATTAACATGCTTGTATGTACTAACCAAGGAGGAAATAAGAATTGCTACTTTTATGTGCAATCCTCAGAATCAGAATGCATTTGCCACAACTGCCACCACAGCCACTACAGCCACCACTGCCACAACAGCCACCACTGCCACCACAGCCACCACTGCCACCACAGCCACCACTGCCGCCACTGCCACCACAGCCACCACTGCCACCACTGCCACCACTACCACTACTATACATATATATATATATATATATATATATGTATATATGTATATATATATATATATATATATATATATATATATATATATATATATATATATATATATATATATATATATATATATATATATATATATATATATATATATATATATATATATATATATATATATATATATATATATATACGCTAGAACAAATATAGAGGAGAGCAGCTAAAATGATTCCAGAACTGAGATACCTTTGTTATGAAGACGCGTAAAAGAATGTGGTTTAACAACCTTCGAAACAAGGAGGTCAAGAGGAGATCAAACTGAAGTTCTTTATATTAATGATCTTTTCTCACTTTAAAAAAACAGAACAAGAGGACACTAGTGAAGCATTAGTGAAGAATCAGTACAGATTAAATATAAGTACGTATTTATTATCACAATCTGATATTCAATCTATACTGATCCTTCACTAGTGTGACATCGAGTCCTCTAGTTAGAAAAGAACAACAATTACATATTCTATCAATATTATCATATCAATTCATCATCACGAATGACAATACATGAATATAACACAATTATATATAAAGATTGTATCAATGCTAGCAGCGTGAATATGTATTTGAACAAATGTTGGACTCTCGATAAGCCAATGGCTTCTTTGTCTAATTGCCATCTGGGTATTTTCCTTGGATGGCAGTCTTGTGAACCATCTTATTAAACTAGCTAACCATACTCTGAAAACTGTACATCTACCTTTTCTATCCATACATGAGGCGGAAGGTAGCTTTAGGGCACGCTAGTCTCGTTTGCCGCCATGTTGGTGTTATGCAAATTTGCCCATGAATACCTATAAATGCTCACTTCCGGCCCCCAACGACCCCCATACATAAACACATCTGTAATTAAACTAAAACTGAGAGAAAGACATTTGTTTCTATTATTTAGTAAACAACTAGCATTAAATGTGATAACACTAATATCAGTGGTTTATTTTATAATGACATAGGTACATCTATCGTGTTATGGTGTGCAAAACTTAGGGAACGGAAGTACATTATCTCGTCAACTATCGCCTCGAATCGAGAATTACCTGTGTCCGCCATTCCAGCCTTTTCATAAACGACACGATGCATTAGTGTTTTTGTTCTCCATCTCCGTGAATGAGTGTTTTGATGAATAATGTGGAATAAACCACACTGCGGGTGGCACTATATATATATGTGTTTTTATATTAAATCGTCCCTTGTTAACGTGTTAATTTTCTACATTGTTATTTACGTATCTCACAATTTCATATGGAAATGATGAGTCATATTATCTGTTTACCGCCGAATTTCACAAGGATGTCACATTGAGAACCACACAACTTACTCTTGATATAAATGGCATAACTACTATAGCTTTACGATCTCTAATAATCAGATATAGCAATGTTTCAAAAATAACACACAAACACGATGAATGAAAACCTATTATTTATTCTCTCCAGGTGGAATTGTACGGCGAGCCGACGGAGAAGATTGTGATGCATGTCAAGTCGTACGTGAAAGAGGGAATCAGGTACGCCGACGTACGTGCTGCTGACGTCAATACCAACATCATATTCTGTGTGATGACTGGAATCCGTTTTGATGCTTTGCCCGATGCCAACAACAACAATGCCCTGCACACGTGGTCATTGTCGTGGCAGCCTTTCGACATTGACAAACACCCTCGTGACACGGGGGTACAGGTAGAAACGGCCGTGATCGTCTGCGACAAGGAAGAGGACGCGATCCAACTAGCGGCAGCGATGAAGAGAGAAGGCTCTACTGATGTGAAATGGGTGCCGATCCGGCAAATTGATGAACTGCCGAGGAAGTGTCATCAGCTGACGCCAAAGGACGCAGTCGTGTTGTACTTGGACCCGGTAGAAGATGACTGCGGTCAGATGGATGCTGACCAGTTCACAACAGCCATTGATGACAGCTGTATTACCGCAGCATCAGTTCTACTAAAAGTGAACGAAGCTTTCCCCAATACCCCTCCAAGGGTGTGGATGGTGACCCGTGGAGCTGCCTACGTTCAAACCGGGGACACACCTCGACCTTGTCTGAACACCGTGCACTCGACAGCGCTGACAGCGGTTCACGAGTTCTACCTCAACCCGACGGCCAGTGTCGATCTCTCGCAGCATATGGATCTAGCGGAAGACGCTACCATATTGGCGAGACTTGTCGTTCCACCTTTGATGCCTGAGAATGAATTCGCCATCAGACCAACAGCAGACGGAAAAACGAAGATTCTGGTGCGTCGTCTCACCAAATCGCTCGCCTCCAATATGAAATCGACGTCCGTGCCATGGAAACTCCCTCTAGATGGCGATACCGTCAGAGTGATTGAATCACACGAAGCCAGAAGCGAGTTTCATCGCCCTGAAGTAGGCGTCAACGTAGAAGCCTTCAGTGTCGTCGCTGTGGACGGTGCGAAAAAGGCCATGATGTGCGGCATCGTTGACGCTGTCCACCCAGAGGTACAATTCGTGAAACCGGGCGATAAAGTGGTCGCTCTGTGTGATGGTGTTATCAAGACGAAGATGCGCCTATCGCCACGAGAGGTTGTCCGAGTGCCGTCAAATGTAGGCGGATCTGCTGACACGTTGATTCAGCTCGACAGTTTCCTGCCGGGCCTCTATCTTTGTAACGGTGGCGATATCTTGAGACCGGAGTCGAAACTCGCGATCTACTCCCAGAAGATTTCAGGTGAAGAAAATTCCACGTTGATGCAAGTCCTGCGTCACCAGGGACACGATGTGACTTTGTTCACAAAGAAAACATTAAAGGGGAAAGACGTACATCGACATGCCGAAGTCTTCGACGCTCTCATTGCCCTAGAAGCAGACAGTTTGACGGATGCAGCCGTAGAGGGACTGCTCGGTTCAGTGCGCAAGTTCGGAACGGTCGTTATGTACATGGCAGACGACAATGAGGCGGTGCCAAGTCGAGGAACACTTCTTCGCAACAAGCGCCTCGTGCTGCTCAGCAACAGCGCCATCTGGCAGGCAGACGAATTTCAGACATTGGCGAAGCGAATGTTCGCCATATTGGAAGACTCCGACCAGAAAGCTTTGCCTCAGTTCGATGCCCTCGTCCCTTGGCATCGTAAGCAAGACCTGTCCGCCACCATCGGCCAAAATATCAGCGATGTTGAGAAAGGAAAGATAGTGACCGTCGTTGACAGCAAATGTCCAGTGCCTCTCTCATTCGACGGAAAACGATTCAACCCAAATAGCAATGCAATCTACATAGTCACTGGTGGCATGAAAGGCTTCGGCATGGCGACCGTCAAATGGCTCTTTTCAAAGGGCGTCAAACACGTGGCTATCATCGGGCGAAGTGAAGCCACACCAGAACAGAAGAGCGACATCGCGTCACTGAAAGAAGCCGGTTGTCACATCTACGCGTTCAAAGCGGACGTATCGAACTACAAGAGAATGGAGGAGGTCATTGATAATCTGCAGCGGACGCCACACCCCATCGAAGGCATCTTCCACAGCGCTGTAGTGTTTCGCGATGGCTGGATGACCGAGATGTCTCATGAAGACTGGATGCAAGTTATGATGCCCAAGGCTTACGGGTCCATTGTCCTACACCAACTGTCGCTGCGCAAGAACCTACCACTGCAGCACTTTGTCACTTACTCGTCGATCGTTGGACTGGTCGGTAATGCGACTCAGGCCAACTACTGCGTGTCGAACGCGTTCCTGCTGAGCTTGGGGGACCTCCGTCGTTCACTCGGTCTGCCGAGCAGCGTCGCTTGCTTCGGAGTCATCAACTCTACTGGCTTCGCCTATCGCAACGACCTCGTCGCCATGTATGACAAGAAGGGGATGTACTCGGTATCTCCGAAGCATGCTCTCGACGCAGTTGCGACAATGTTGAGCTTGGACATAGACCACCTGGGGATCACAGCTGCGTTCGACAGCAACAAATTTGCCGAAGCTTACCGAGGCGCTATGACACAGAACGCAAAGATTGAAGGCGGGTTTCTGTCGCGCTTCAAGCAGATAATGGAGAGCGTAACACTCGGAAACGCTGATGGAAAAGCGTTGACGGATCGGATTCGGGAGGCAACGCCAGATGAAGGAAAGGAAATTGTCACCGATCACATCACGTCGTCCCTGGCGAAACTTCTCGGGATCAAAGAAGCAGACGTGTCCGTCGATTCGTCGCCTGTCAACCTCGGCGTCGATTCTCTCATGGCTACCGATATCAGCAACGACATACTAAACGTTTTCGACATCCAATTTCTGCCTGTGGAAATGCTGAATGACAAAACTACTTTGCTGTCCGTCTGCCATTCAATTTACACCAAGGTGTTGCACGGTCAAGGAGCCTCATTGGGCAATACGAAGACAGAAACAGATATCGAAAACGGAAAGTCGGAGAAGCGGTCCTCATGGGTACGCAAAATCAACAACCCTGTTAAAGTTCAAGCACAGATCGTGTGTTTCCCACCAAACGGCGGTGGCGCCAGCAACTTCCGAAACTGGCCGACACACCTGGAGAAGCAAGGCTGGGAGATGTTCGTGATTGAGCCGCCGGGGTGGGAGGCGAGGTTCACCGAGACGCCAGTCGACGACCTACAAGAGATGGTAGAGACTGTGAGTCGTGAGTTGGCTCCGCTGCTAACACCCAACCGTTTTATCTTCTACGGCCACAGCTTGGGGGCGCTACTGGCATTCGAGAGTGCTCACTACCTGCAGGCGAAGCACAAGCTGTGTCCGAGACACCTGTACGTGGCCGCGTGGTCAGCGCCGACCATTCCATACCAACACCCACAGAACGTGCCTATGGACGTGTTTGAACCCTCGACGCCCACACACGTACTCACGTCTTACGTTCCGCGCTTCACCTACCTCGACGCGCGACTGGCTTCCAATCCTATCATCATGAAGCGACTGAAGCCGTGTCTGGCTGCAGGTGTAAAGATGTGTAGCGCCTACACATACAACCACGCCGATCGACTACCGTGCAACATCACGGCGTTGAGCGGTAGCAGTGACTTGTTTGCGCCAACCAGCAATATGGCCGGCTGGGCAAACATGGCCGACCGGAAGTACAAATACCGCAGCAAGGTCTACCGCGGAGCACACATGTTCCTTCAAGACCCGGATGTCAGCAAAACGGTTGTGTCTAAAATAAAGGCAAGCTTCGGCAAGGCGCGACCGGAGAAGAAGAACCGGAGCTAAGCGAAACGGTTGTGTCGAAATAAATGCAGGCGGCTTCTGCAAGGCGCGGTACATTCAAGAGTTTCAAGATTAAAGACATGTAGCATGATCGCGTGAGATGATGTTCACTTGATATACTCGTTAACATACACTAATAACGAGGTTGTTGCCTTTGTGTTATGTAACAAAGGCGTGATAACAATAATGCACCAAACAAACTATCTTATTGAGAATATGTCAGTGACTATATATGGCACACGTCTTTAAGAATTGTTGACATTATTCAATCGGAATACTGGAGTTGAACATTAATACTTTGGAACTGGAGGTAATATCCAAGAGGTGGGTGATAAGTCCCAAAATGTAGTCGGTTGTGCATTTGGAGTTGCATACCCTGGGTAACTATGCATATGTAAATGCTGATCATGGCCGTGACCTACACCCTCTCGCTGATCACATGACAAAGTAACGAAATCTCATGAAGGAAGAGAATCGTGATTGTTCAGCATTTCGATTTTCACTTAAGTTAATGCTTGAACAAGCATTAATTAATTTAATAGTTTGTTTGATGATTTCACACAAAAAACATGCAAACGTTGCACAAAACGAGTAGCGTGTTGTAGTGGATACTAGGTCGGTTTGTTTTTTCGCAAAATTAATTTGATATGAGACTAGCAAAAAAATCGAATTGATTAAGCACCTTTGACAAGAATATGGGCATGTGTGATCACGTGACATGTACGTGTATTGCATATATAATGTTTGACCGCTGTATGTGGCCGCGTTTATGTTTACGTAACGACTAATGTTGAAACAATGTATCCTATAGGCCTAAAATAAAGCGAAATTAACACTCAACAATGTGTTCGTTCCGTATAATGCCGCCACCTGCCTTCGCGTATCGACGCCACTGGCGAGGAGTAGAAGCTCGCATCTGCCTCGTCTCGCACGACTGGGCCTGTGTTTCCTTCTGAGAAAATGGCTACAGTCATGCATTATTCATTATTAAACTATTATTTTGAATTATCAGTGCTGAAAATCACAATGTGTGATTGTGGCATGTAATACCAACACGCTTTGCCCCATAGCAGTAACATTCATTTCTTGCTCCCCTAGATATATATATATATATATATATATATATATATATATATATATATATATATATATATATATATATATATATATATATATATATATATATATATATATATATATATATATATATATATATATATATATATATATGCATTATATATGTATTACCTGGTATATTTAATTACTATGACTATACTTAATTGTCCTCAAATTTCTTCCCCTCCCTGAAAAAATTCCTGCGGACGCCCCTGGTTCTGTGTTCCTCATCAAACCGCTAGTGGCTTTCCCTTTAGTTTCCCCTTCCCTTTTATTGACTCACGATCAACGAGTTCAACTTGTGTGTGATGAATTCCAAATTAATAGGAAACAACAATAACTTAAATGGATGTAGTTTTTACGATGTGGCACCTTAATTACCGATGATAACGTGTACTGCGTAATATGCACTGATTAACTAAGTAAAACAGTGTACTCCGAATTGTCACGTTCTATCAATACGAAATGAAACATCGTACATTTAAAAACACGTAGTTTTTATCAAAATTATAAATATTTTCCACTTCCTAATCACGACTCTAAATTAAACAAATCGTGTAGGGGTGGGATGGCCCCGTGGGCGTCTTCCACTCTGTAAAGGAGCGTCTTGCCCCCAGTAGACATGGCGTAGGTCCACATCTCTTAATTCCCGCGCTAGCACTAAGTAATGCTTATATTTTGCAACGATAAATAAAGAATATTCACTAATGATAAATATAACACAGATTGCACGCTGTTTAAAGTGGTTTGTGTGTTTCAGTACAACATTGAATATATTTTTTTACATGAGCAATGCAGAAAAATTATAAATGCAGATTATATCCTAACTGTCTATTTCATATGTCTGGTCTTTTGGCCAGAATATGCACTAGACAGCAGCATTGCATTCATCCACCAGAGAGAGGCAGCAAACGCGTATAATGTTGGAAATACGTCTTACCCTACGGGGGCTCATAGCCCCACCCTACCCTACTGAATGTCCGTCAACTGACAGCAAACGGCAACAATTGAACAAACGAAACTAAATCAATTGAACTGAGATATAGCGCCAACTTGAGTTAATCCGATCAGTGATGCCACCTGACGGTAACAGTAAAAATACGGGTTTGTCTAGAATGTGGGCCCACCTCAACGTCACCGTTAGAACATGCAATATGTATAGTAACCATGCACAATGCATGCAAAATGCATAGTGAATTACGGAATATGTAAATTATTAAACACAGTGTGCGTAAGAACACATTTAATCACCTTTCGATGTTCGAACTCGCTTTCAGTGTCGCCATCTTGCGAATACAATATGCAAGATGCCGCTCATTGTAGGTTAAATATGCGAATTCCAGATTCGAAAAAGGTGATTTAATGTGTTTTTATGCACAATATGTCATTTGCATGCTCCGTACTTCAGTATGCATTGTGCAAGGTTACTGTACAAATTGCATGTTAATAAAGTGGAAATTGCGATGGGCCAGTGTTCTAGATAAGTGCAGTCCACCTTACCACCGACGGTAGAGTTGGGTCAGGAAAGCAGCTCATACCAGTGGATTACCAGTCGGCCTTTACCACACACCAGCCGATGAACTCCGATTTGGGCGGATTTTCAGTCGGCAGTACATTTGATACTCTATTGGGAATGCATGCATTCACAGTGAGTGCTTTCTCGGGCCAAGGCATGCTGAAAACCCTGAAATTGCTCCTTCATAGTACAACATTCCAGGAGACTTTTGCAGACCTTGGACAGCGATGGCATCTTTCGGATGATGTATTTGAAGTGCTCCTGGCATTCACTTTCCGATTATATTGATCCCAGCAAAGTCGTCAATTTGTGATGTCAATGAGCAACTCTACCAGTTCTTCCGAGCCAAGAAGGGGTATGTGGAGTCTGGCCTCCATGTAAAGACTGTCTCCACTTGCAAAACTTCAGAGCCAACTATCAGTCTGGGATATGGCATCAATGCATTGACATTCCCTCCCCACATGGTGGTCTCAGTGAAGATAACAAACTCACCATTAACTGGATACTTGTATCCCCAGCTCCAAATGTTGTTCTGGATCCGCTTTCACGCAAATGGAGGCTAGTTTGTCAGGTTCCAGACTGAGAGAGCCTTGTAAATGGACTCAGATGCACCAAGTAATAAATCTATGTTAATAATATTAATGCTTATAGAACTACTGAGCTTATATTATAATTATCAACTTGAAAACCTTTGATTTAATACCAAATATGGCCATGTACTTGTTAAATATATATTATGATTACACTTTTCTTTCAAAATAAAGCCCTAAATATTTACCATGGGGTCACTTACAACAGACTGATTATTTTCCTTAAGCTACGCCATACATAGGTCCATCATATTATTTCATACTCTATAGATATGAAGCTGGCCAAATTGGTCAAATTTCAGGTCCTGCCCATGGCCTGTATGTATAAAAGTGTATATGTATGTGTGGCATGTGGAATAACGAAAATACTTACATCGGCCAATAATGATTTGTATATTAATACCAATAACCAACCCATGCCAACTCTGAAATAATATCGCCAACACCATAACATCGCTACACTACTATCGTGGTTAAATCACAAACAGTGTCATAATTCACTATACAGCCCTGAATTAATGTCCCCTTAATTGAGTGAATATTGAAAATGTCGTTATTAGAGAGGACTGGCAAGTTAATCATTATCGGGTCGAGCTGTTCGCCATATGTCCTCCGGGCGACCGTGCGCGATATCGGGGAGGGCCTCGGTCGCTCATCCGTCGACCAAGCGTGTGCTGCCTGGCGTAGCTGTCACCCGGTTGACCTATTCTTGGAATCGGCGGCATGTACATGTGTGGTCCGACGTATCTGTCTTGTCGCTCAATGAGGGCACGTACTCACTTTGACTTGGCCAGCCATTGTTGTATTCATATCGCTGTGGTAGGTCGCCATTGGGGTGCGTCATTGCCGCTGGGTATTGCCGGATTCCACAGTCATTTCACGAATTACAGGACATGCCACAGTATCTCACCAGCCCGCCCTTTCTATGCGGGCGTGGTTTTGTCGGGTGGAAAGCGTCACGGTATCTTATCCTATCAGACATCCTATCAGAATGCCGTCAGTCGTCCCCACCGCCCACCACCGAGGCTAGCTTGGACTATTACTCGGGTGACACAGAATTTCGTTTCTTTGTTATCTTCGGCGGCCCCATTATCGATAACAACGCGGGGATAATAAGCAACCCATGAAATGCGCCCAGTAATATGACCAAGAACATAGTCTTGAAGAAAGAGCGAAATATGTAAGCGGAGGAGAAAGCTAGCGAAGACACCCCAAGGATTGTCGACAGCGCCCCCTGTGCAATAGGATAGCCGAGAGCGTGAAGGGCGTTGCGCATGCGTTCATTACTAGCGTCGCCCTCTGCCGTCACGAAGGCGTAGGTAATATGTGCTGAGAAGTCAACACAGAAACCGATGCACATGATAATGTTTATCATAGAGATCGTGTCGATGTTAACGCCCCACCACGTCATGTAACCTATGACCCCTGTACAGATGGACACGATGCTGAAAGTCACCCACACACTGCACACCGGATGTGGTATGAGCAACAGCGATACTACAAACATGGCGGCCGTCGCAATAAGCAGATTCTGTCGCGTGTTCGGCCAAACGGCGAGGTACTGGTCGTAGAATATGAACGCGGGGTGAAACACCGTCACGTTGAGGTTTGGGTGGCTGTCGGCGATTTCACGAGCAGTCGACATCATATTGCTTTCGCGTGTCGAAGTGTCCGTATTTTTTGAATACAAGAAGAATCGTGAGTATTTCACTGTATTGGAGTCATTCTTAATGTCCATTTTGTAATCGCTGTAAATTGACAAAAAGTTGTCTAAATCTAACGAGAAGTTCCCAGAATCTACAACATCTTTTCCGATGAATGTCGTGAAATCGCGAGTCCATGCCGACGTGACGTCTTTGCCGTGGAAGTAATCGGAGTCTTCGAACCTCTTTAATAGCTTGTCGACTTTCTCTCGTTCGGCCTCCTTCCATAGTTGAAGCTCTTTTCCAACAATGACATTAACGACAGGTCCATATTCACGGAAGTACTTGGTGTCTTGATCGTAGTAGTCACCGACATAGGAGTCATCACCTGCCAGTCTGTCTAAGGTGATGCCCTGTTTGACGTTCAAGCAACCCCATATAGCAAACGCTAAGTACACAAGGTAGACGTGTAGGAGAAATATCTTAAACGGACGGGTTGACAGCAATCCCCCCCAGGAGTCCCTGAAGAAGGTCATGACCCCAACATCAGCAGTGGTTTTGCTGTCTTTCACTTCCTCTTCCGTGTAGCCGCCTGTGCAGAAGAGCCGGAAGATGGTGCTGCGGTGTCCTGGAAGATAACAAACGTAGACGCTACAAAAGTGCGCATACATGAAACGGCAAAAGCCACTTAGACGTTTTAATTACTCCATTATTGGTAGTTGTTGAAATGTGTTTCGCTTAAATTGTTTGATAAATATCATTCACAATATTATATTCGTCACGGTAAACTTTGGAAAAACGTAAATATACTGGCATAGGTATGACAAACAAGAAATATCGGCGTCCTGTACCCCATTAACCAAGGTATGCACACGACAATTCCAATCGCACGAGAAGCTTCCGTGCCTGTTTTACAATGTAAATTCGAGATATATATATATATATATATATATATATATATATATATATATATATATATATATACGCACACACGCACGCACGCACGCTGGCGCACACACATTTATATATTGCTACATAACTACTACTCTGTAACTGCAATGGACATGACTACATTTCTTTGTGCCTCTTTGTGAATTGAGTATGCCTTCACTATGTTTACTTCCTGGTGGCTTATGCACGGTCTCCCTGCTATATATCTACCTGCTTGTGACTTGGGCACGGCCTTCATGCACGTGGATACATGCAGATTGTTTGCCTCTCGTCGTCCCGTCAGCACCATGCAGGCGGCGAAGAATGTGATCTGGTAGAAGTAGTCAAACAAGACAGCGATCGCCGTATATGTGCAGAAGATACGCACCGACTGGAACTTCGTGATTGCGCCGATGCTAATTGAAAGAACGTCCGTAATACTTGTGATTGTGATCGACAACGCCGCTTCCGAGAACGCCTTGCCCATGCGCTCTTCAACGGTCCACCGGAAGTCAGTCTGACGCCATGCCGCCAGCATGACAAACATGTCGTCAACGCCAATTCCTGCGACGTAGAAGCATATCGTTCCAACGTATATAAGTGAAACGAATGTTGTTAAAACAAACAATTCACATAACAATATTGAACACGCGTACATATGAATGAAAGACAAACACAAACCTTAAAATGTATGACAAATGTACGAATAAACAATTGTGAAGATACTATCCGTTTTGTGGAATACTAGATATGTTGTTTTATTGATGAAAGAAAAACGACTTACCAAGAACGAGAAAGGGACTCATAGCAACAATATCAATAAATGCAATGCCAGTGTGAAGAACGAGACCGAAGGCCGAGATTACAGCGAGGCCTGCCGAGAGTACGCCGAGATTTCCGAGCCACAGTTTGCTGCGCACCCAGTCGGCGCTCATGCACGACACGATGGAGAAGGTGATTAGAACTGTGAACGTGATGGAGAACAGCGGTAAAACTGCGCCAGTGTTCCTTTTTAGTTCGTCTTCGAGAGAATGGGCGGTGAATCGCGTCACAGTGATGTAGTCGTAATCCTTGTCAGCGAGGGTTGTCAGGAATGTGTGTTGCCACTCTTTCACTACTTCACTGTGTTCTTCGTCTGACCGTAGGTAGTAGAACAACGACCACGCTCTTGCTTCGGTGTCGCCCTCTGTCGTCGTACTCACTCCACCAATGGTGCTTCCTAGAAAGAATGTGATGTTAAATCCGGGTCCTTTTGGAATTGTATGAATAGGGTACGATAACTTATTTAGAGCAACGTTCTTATCATGCAATACAAGCAACACGTCTGTCGTGTTGCTCTCACAAGATCCTGCACACAGATCGCTGTAGTTGTACGTCTTCTCAGATGTTTCAACTACGATATTTCGAATGTCCTTATCAAGTTGTTCCACTTCGTCATAAACGTCTTTTGTCAAAACGTTTCCATCCGTCATCTTCGACGTCACGATCACTCGACCATATTCTCCGAAAGTTGACATTCTGGTGGGGCTAAATTTGTCAGATGTTTCGTATTCGTGGAATAGATGTTGCATGGTGGAGCGTTCGTCCTTCGACCGGGCACCTTCAGGGGTAAACAACTTCTCTACGTCATAATCCGCATGGAACTTGTAGAAGCCCGATGCCAGCGCCCCGGCCAACAGCAGCGGACAAACGAGGAACCATATTGGATGTCGGCCGATGAAGCGACCATAGACGTAGAAGGCTCGGCTTAGCGGCCTCTCAATACAATCGAACTGTACCATTGTCTTTGTTACTTCACGTTGTCTGTGGCACGCGATTCAATACTTCGCCCAACTGAAATCATAACGACCACATATATATATATATATATATATATATATATATATATATATATATATATATATATATATATATATATATATATATATATATATATATATATATATATATATATATATATATATATATATATATATATATATATATATATATATATATATATATATATATATATATATATATATATATATATATACACACACATATATTGCACTTTTTATCACTGGTTATAATTAATTATTATTAATTATACGCACGCACGCACACTCACGTGCACGCACGCACACTCACGTTCACACACGCACACGAACGCACACGCGCACGCACGGCGCACGCACACACACACACACACACACGCACACACATACGCACACACGGTCCTTAGGAGAGCTTTGATCGTTAGTGAAATGACTGCAGAAGTTCAGTTTTATCATGCACACGATCTTGTCGACCAAAATATTTTCTTAATAAAATGGGTATTTGTAGGTCAAAGATACTTTGAGCATTGTCACCGACAAAAGGTCTGACAAAGTTTTTCTCTGTGGAGAGGAAACCATGGTTGCACCAATATATGCTATGGTATAACGTCGGCGTTATAAACAATAGCTGTTTCTTCTTGGATTACTTTAGTAGTGGTGAAAGGATTCGATCAGCTGCCTAAGACTCTACATACATACCTACTGACAATTTTATCCATATCACATACCCCCGGTTATTTCTGCTGTAGTCAGTGCGTTGCTCTTGGCTATTTTTCACCGCCCGTTAGTTAGTGCCAATTTTGAGTCAGTCTATACTATCTAGTTGGTATAGCAATGTTAAATTTAGTATTAACAAAAGTAGTTATTATTAGTGAGACTGAAGTTTCTTAGCATTGTGTGACGCCCGTAACTATTTTGTGGCGTTTATTGTTATTGTTATTATTATGTTTAATAATAAGGTAAATAATACAACTGCATCACGCTACCTTACACTACATGTACTTAGCTACCTTACACTACATGTACTTAGCTACCTTACACTACATGTACTTAGCTATTCGTTTGTCTCTAACCTGCAGTTGTAGACGACAGCTGCTTCAGCGACAGAGTCGAACGCGACACACGGAGCAGCACGCAGGTACGAATGGCTTTGGCTGTGATACACTGGCAATCGTCGACCAAACACGGCTCGGCTATGACCTCTCCGACTTGGGTCATTCGCATACAGTAAAATTTATGACGCCCCCTGGTAGCGGGTATCTAGTCCGTGTCTCGGAGATTTCTACTGACTCTCCGAAAGCTTTTGTGAAAAACTCATTAGTTGACACCAGGAATGTTCACCGTGTAACCAGTGTGTGAACAATCGTAGATTAAATGAAGTATACAATATATACATTACTTTTATTGCACTAAAATATTCGGGAAACCCAAGCTCGGCAGCGCACCAAAACAAAAGTTCATAATCTATCAGCAGTTCCAGTTGTAAACAGTTGGATTGGTACAACAGGGAGCCATGTGTGAAATGGCACACTATTTGGGATCATGTCATCTCACTACCTGGGTTTTTACGCTGGAATTTTGTAGCCTCACAGTAGCTTCCCATTTGTACAGCAGTTTATTCAACTTTATCAGCAGTGACCATCTTCACTGACATTACGGTATGTGCTTACTCTTTGGTGTATTGTGGTTAACTGAATAGAAAGACGTTTAGGCGTGACGAATGTCCTTACACACGATTTATTATAAAGGTAGATTGACCGTCTACGCTTGCTGGACCCATTCGTTTTCATTATTTATTTACCATTAATTTGTGGAGTCGTTTCATGCGTTATTTCTGCAGTGTGCCGCGTGTCTGGCCATGGACGTGCTGCGTACCATGTGTCTCGTCAAAGACATGCTGTGTTCCATGTGTTTGGTCATGGACGTAAAAACTAGGTTGACAAATATCTCATGACGGCGTGTTACATATAGATGAAACATGTTGGACTCTGGATACGCCAATGGCTTCCTTGTCCACTTGCCATCTGAACCTTTGCCTTGTATGTAATTTTTGTTGCATCTTCTTAGACATCGGTGCGTTTGTGAATTACAACCTATAATAGTTTATTTCTTGTGCAATCATGTTTCTTATTGTGTTACTAAAGTCAATTTGTAATACAACTATTATAACACGGACTCATTTGTTCAAAGGATCGTTCGTTTACACCCAGAAGCTTATGTGGCTCTATTTGGCTCATATTCGTCCACTAGATGTTGCAATTCAATGCAGAAAGCATACATCCAAGTTAACTGACGCACCACGACTGGGCATAAACACTGCTGTCGCAGAGATGTTTCTGCTGGATATAAAATAAAGAAGGATGGTGTGGAAATGGGGTAATTCCCCTCCCGCAATAGGGTGTGGCAGGAAGTGAGAGGTGGAAGGTTGGTCCTAAAAATAAGTGGGAAGTTGGCCCCCCAAACAGGTGGTAGATGAGAGGTTGAGACCCCTGCCGCACCCCCACAATAGGATTTGTTTGAAAATTAAAGTTATCAAGGGGCTTTTATTAACTACAAAGCCACGAATTGTGTAAACAAAGAACGATTATTTAAATGGAAGGAGAAACAGGAGATGTTAACAAATTGGCAGAAAAGAAGACCTCTTTCCCAACGCAGGAGAATGAAAATTTACGCAGTGGCGTTATCAAAGCCTGGGTTCCAATTTTTGATCATTTCTCTTTGCCTTTGGGATAGTCGAAAACGATGGTAAACAAATTAGATGTTTGAATTTTCTCAAATCAAGCAACACATATTCATCGCAACCTATTCAGTAGTTGAATTGAATACCAAACCCTCAATTTAACTTAATTTAAATATCCCATACCATTTAAAGGCATATATTCATACTTTTTCGGCACATAATTAGCAATGCTATTGTAGTTCAATTGTGTTCGCTTACACTGAAAACATGTATGATATCAATATATACGTATTGTTTCTTACTTCTATGCCAAACACAATATATATATATATTTTGAAGTCAAACCGGTCACCTAACGTTTAAACTAATGTAATCATCCGATAATGTCATTTGTGTTTTTTTTAAACCTACGGTATCGAATTTACAAAATAGAAACAGTAAGAATACATTTAGCACAAATTAATGGGTGTGCCCATTCACATGGCCCGTGCTTCAAGACACCGACACGTCACAGATGAGTGAAGGTTAGGACGTGGCGACTGCATGTCAGCAGAAACACGTACATACTGGCCTGTCTGTTTGTGGGAACGTTTCCACCTAACGAAATAGCTTGACGAATCAATGGCATCACAAACAATACATAAACACTCACCAATTCCTTCATGGCTGTACCCGAGCTGCAGACAAGGCAAAAGGATATGGCGGTTGTATCAACAATGGTGATATACTCTATATCACCATGAGATATCACCATGAGCAAATGTCAAGCAACAAGATGAGAATTTTATGGATCTCAAACACATCATTGTCGAATTACCAATCTCTTTGTAGATGGATCTAACCAGCTGATAAACATGGTTGCCAATATGTTTCGTCTCAGACGACCCAAAAAGACATAAATCATAAACCTATGTTGGAGAGGAGAAATGTGTGCAGTCTCTTTCAGAGAGAATAACGTAAAACTTTGGGTCCCATTGAAGATACAGATGTTGTTTGCAGCAGGAAAAAAGTTTACTTTAAAGGACGAAGACAACATTATGGAGCTAAATGAAGAAAAAGCTTCCTTTGCTAGCCTCCAAAAACAGATATAAAGCAAGCTGTTCGAAACAACGATTTTCTGTCGTCCCACGAGGCCTGTTTGTTGCAGACAGTGTTCCGCTCCATACCGCATCAAATAGTTTATCAATGAATGCCTGCCCAAGGACAGAGAAATCCCATTGGGAGATCCAAAGTATGGTACTCAAACTGACGTCCACACAACATCTGGTGCAACTAGAACATTGAATGAGGATATGCCGTGTTGTTATTCCAACTGCTAAGTGAAATGTATATTGAAAAATAAAAAGGTTTGACTTAAGATTGTTTTTATTAAGGCCACAACTCTCACGCAACTAACATACTGTTTATTATTTCATTATCCACCCACGACCCTACCTCCAATTGTTATCCTTCTGAAAACGTTTTTAGGCACCCTCTTTAGCAATTCCATAGACATATAGCAGCTGCGGAAATGCGGATAATGTCAAAAACTGAGGTTTTAGCTAGAATCTGGAAAGCTGTGAGTGTTGTAATGCCATCATATGTTAGTCAAGTCTACAGTGTAGGCCTTGCCAAACATCACCATGACATTCATCCGCAAGATTGTACCGACCAACCTACAGGGACTATTTGCAATAAATCGTGTTTTCGGAGATTAGTCACATTAAAACGTCGTGCCAGGCACCATTCAGTTGAACACAATAAATCATAGAACAAACGCGTAAAACGAAAATCCCAGCGGAAAAAACCAGTGTCCATAACAAGTCCCAGCCATATCCATATTTCGTGATCCCTACGGCAAGGGCTTTCGCGCGGGCTGTGTGTCGTAATCAAGAGTAAGTCCATAGGTGGCGTGCATGTGCAACGCCAACGACAATGATAAGAATAGCCTCGGAGATTCTACACACACGCTGTCAGCGCGTGCTTGGTATTGCTTGAAGCGAGTTACTTTCGTGGATGGCAACAACAATTAGCGCTTGGCCACGGAGTGGAGAGTCGCACTGACGCCGGTTAACAATTATTATTGGGCATCTGGAGCATTGTCATTTGTATCACCAGAGCAAAACAATTACGCCGAATTATTTAATTGCCTCCCCAGAAATGTTTCTTTTACAACAACCAGTTGCAATGCTTAACTATCTGTCTACTGGACGAAATGTTAGACAACAGTGTGAATACCTGCACCTATCCGGACGGATCATTTTTAAAGGTGGGGTGAAGCACTCGAACAACCATAGCCCAAACATAATAACATACCATTTACAGTATATATCAACCTTATATGATGGGCGCAACGCCACGGTAATTTTGTAATATCCTTTTTAACTTTGCCATTATCTACGCTGGGCGGCGCCATGTTGCTCTGCGGGGGGCTCAGCGGCAGAGTGGTTTGAGTGCGAGCTCCTGGCACCGCGTTCACATAGTAAAAACCTCTCGGGAAAACGGCCGAAACGCGTGGAAAATCGAATAAAAAGAAAACTGGTGTGCACTGGGTGGCTCCTGGATATATCAACTAGTACTACAAATGCAAGGAAACGACTTTTTGATCGACTTCCGAGGAAGAATTTGCAGCGGAAAAGGTGGTTGCAAATGCGGAAATTGCCGTGTCCGCCAGCCGCAGGCTCTGCGAGTGACCACTTTTCCGAAGCAGATTACAAGACAAAAGACTATGTGATGAGCATGGACAGACGGTGAGCATCAAGATGTCATTCTTGGTCAAAGACACGGTTCCATCTTAGACCTTTTTCCGCATATGACCATGCATCTACAGACTATTCTGCGACAAGGAAACGACAGATATCAGAGGGCAGAGCTATGCGTAGGAAGCGACGAGCCGAAACCAGGTTAGTAAATTGGATTACCGTTACCATTGTGACTTATCACTACGATTACAATATAGTTCCACCCCAATAAGCACAGCTGTGCTTCAACGTCAGCATATATATGACCCACAGTAAATCGAAATGTATGAATACAATAAAGTGCGAGTAAGTGTTAATAGTTTTATATAATTACGAGAGTTTTCCAATCCGCCGATTTATTTTCGACGTGATCAGACGTACCGTCAATACGTCGCCGTACTCAAAACAATAACAATAACTCAGTAAGTGCTACTGGATATACTGCAGCCTTATAACATGGGCCATGGCGTATGTACTAGGCAAAATTATTCAAGAAAATAATTTTACATTATTTATTGACAGTCATAATAAGTCTCATACTCCTGTGTTCTAAATGCCTAGAGAGCAAGCGGCAAGCGCAAGGCTAAGCCTGGGGGGGTTATATGCATGGGAGAAACACGACCAAATGACAGTATAGACTATAGTTCAACAGAAGCCTACTGTTGCTGTTTACATTTCAAATTCTTTATGGAAATATTTAAAATATACAGATACTTTCATTGTGATTAAGTGCAAATGCAGTTATAAAAACTTTTTAAAAGTATTTAAATATTTAAGTAAAATGCATTTCACCCATGCAATGTCTAGCTGGAAAGGAAACTAACTAAGGCATCGTCATCTTCCGAGTTGAACACTGTCAGATTACATGTCTGCTTTCTATGATGACACTTTACAATTTCTGTCTGAATTCTTGTGACTTGACAATAAGGCAAAATTATATAAAATTTATTTGCTTTATTGATCAGATTAAACCCCACATGTAATAAACGGAAGTTCATAAAGAGATGCATTAATTACATTTTATTCTAAGTCGACTGATAACACTGTAATGAATATCGTGGGGGAGGGGGCAACTGTCGGCAACTCACAATACTATTAGTACAAGCTATACATATGAAGGAAATATATCAGGCATGGGGTCAATTCTGTTTTGTCAATTCCAAAAAATCAGTTCTAATTCCGCCTTGCAAAAAATCAATTCCAACTGTTAAAATCCTAGGCTAAAGAAAAATTCAAATCCAATTCGTTTTAACACAGTTTTATTTGTCACATGTGCACAATCATATTTAATTAGATATGATTAAAAAATTATTGTTCATTAAATGCACACACACACACATATATATATATATATATGTATATATAATATATATATATATATATATATATATATATATATATATATATATATATATATATATATATATATATATATATATATATATATATATATATATATATATATATATTTATATATATATCAGGTTTGCCATAAAAACTTTAAAATGGCATCCAGTACTTTCTGCTGCGACACCTCTCCTGGATTTTTGATAGCCCTGGACAGTTGGGTCATTAATATGAGTTTTGAACAGTTTCCCTTGTTTATATCGGGTCCAGGTCATTTGCCCCCCTTCCGAACATTTGCCCCTTTGTCACATGTCCCACCCAGACATTAGCCCCTTGCCTTATTCAAAATCTGGACATTTGCCCCCTGTCCGTAGCTTCTATTTGTAAGTTTTTTTTAAGAAATGTTTTTTTAACTTATTTTTTTAATTTCTGAACATGAATTCAAGATATATATTACCCTAATTGCAATTAATGTTCTTTGTGCCAGATCAGCCTAGTAAATTACTTTATGTAGTTGGAGATTATCCTGTAATCAAAGGATTATCTTTATTGCAATTGTGGAAGAAGCCAGTGACATTAGGACCTGGACATGTTTTGACAATTGAGGATAATTGAAAGAAGCCATCTCTACAAGGTTTCGTTTGAATTGCATTTACCATGGAGAGTTGGAGTGACTCCATTTTCCTATAAAACTGGATGCACAAGCCAGAGTTGTCAGAAATTACTACTAGCATCTGAGGAGGTCAGAAGCTATGTTTTGAGTGTCATTCCTACACCACGAAGGGGGACCAACAAGATTACTCTTCAATGGGAGTGAAGCCAGTGTTGATCCTGATCATGCAAGGGTGCTGTGGTCACTGATCTGATCTCCAGATCCAGAATGTGATCAACAAGACTGCCTGCAACCATGATGGTGACACGGCACAGATAGAAGCTGCCAAGGTCCGTGAGGACCTGAAAACTAAGGCAACTAATACCAGGGGCACTCCAAACCAGCTGATCTCTGACTCGTTACTGTCCACCACTGTTTGTGGAAGCATCACCCCAAGAACCCATCTTCCACCACTGATCTGACTATCAATGATACCTGGAAGACAACTGGTGACAAGATCATCTCATACACACTCCAGGGGATAGGCTATTGCATTAGGCTAAAGTGACTTCGACTTGTCATTGAATGTTATGTTATTGTAGTAATAATGATAAAACTGCAAACTGATTTTCACTTGTCAACTATCATAGAAAAAAGGGGCAGATGTCCGGGGGGGGAGCAAATATACTAGGAGGCAGATTTATATCGCTATCAGTTGTGGTATCATTGATATTTCATCAAATTTACTTCAACATCCTAATCTCCAACATGTATTCTCCATGGGGACATTTTTAATTACCACAAAGGGCAAACCCTACAGCCACATGTAACAGCATTGTACAGGTGACCAGTGACATGTTTAGTATGGGAAACTTGTGGGCTGAACATGAGGCTTGGATAAACAACGGCTGCATTCAAGTGGGGCAGGCTTCCTCTCTCACACAAAGGGAAAGAGCAGGCAGGTGCCCTTAATTGGCAATCTCTGTAAATAAACCTTGTACACTGAGAAAGAAAATGGGGCCTGAATGGTCTGATTTTGGTTTTACTGTCTGTTACAGTAACTTAGTGTTTCTTTTTGATGCAAATGCTTGATTATGTTGTTCTTGGTCACAATGTTTCAATACCAGAGTAGACAGTGTCTATGCTGTAATGTTGACAACTTCCTGGCTGTTACCAGATTCAGGGTGACATGCTAATAGCAGACAAATATGATTTTAAAAGTAATATAAGTAGATATTAGGGTAAATATTAACAGTATCAAGTCAATAATTCCAACAAAATCAATTCCAATTCCAAAAAAATAAATTTTGGAAAAAAAATTCAAATAAAATTTTTTTTTAAAGTCAATTCCAATTCCGGAACTGGAATTGAGGGTCAGTTCCAATTATGGAATGGAATTGACCACATGCCTGAAGTATATTCATGACAATATCTTGTCTCTGTGTACTACAGCAACAGTCATGAACAGTATAATTTAATTGAAACAAGCTAATGTCTGTGGGGCTTTTGTCGGGAGGGGCTTTTGTCCATGCACCATACTATCATACTATCTAGCAGATGATTTCAGTATAATACCTAATAATTATATATATTTACATATATATATATAAATATATATATATATATATATATATATATATATATATATATATATATATACGTGTGGGCAGGTATGTGTGTGTGCGTGCAGCATTTATAAGGTAAAGATGTCACAAGCATAGATCTGCATTTGGTCCAATAACAATATTCATGCATTATGTTATCTAAATCGAGTGTCATATATAAAATAAGAAACCCCATAGAAAGTGTACCTATGGGTCCATATTTTGTTATGGAATTTGGACCCCTTATAGAATTTTTACCTCCCTGGCCCATTGAAAACAGTGCAATGTTGATTAGATAATATATAGTGCACTTTGGAGCTAGGATGCTACAATTTTGGTTACATGCGTTTGGTTATGTTACCAGTGGCATTCGTCAAACTGACCAAACAGATTCATTAAAAACATTAAGAGACCAGTGAAAGACCCAATGGTTGAATTAACATGGCTCCATAGGGAAAATGCTTTTCCCTGTGGTTGATTACTTTATACATTCTATATGACAATGGCACTCTTATATTCTAAAAATAATATATACAAGAGAAAGTTTCTCACATTGTGATTCATTTTTATTATGCAAAAGATGAATTTTGTAAAATTTTCAAATCACTGTATGTGTAATCTTTTCAGATGAAGGATTCACCATTGGTTCGTACAAGTACAGGTACTAGTTTTGAAGCATCCAGCGCTACGGGTGATGCCGTCAATCTTTACATTACGGATGTCACCTTCAGTGCCATCACTGCTACTACTGCTGTGGCACCACATACAACTGATGCTGAAATGCAAATCGATCCGGTAACGATATTTCAAGTGCGACACTGTAGTCACGGATGACATTATTGCACCAATGAACGTTGATCATGACTACTCCTATTTGAAGCTTCCATCAGATTCAGTGAGAGTAAAGACATTGGTGCAGATGATGCACTCTATGTCATACCAGCAACATGACCGAGGGTGACTCAAGCAGCTCCGACACCTATGAGAAAGAGAAGAAGTTTGTCATTCGTGAGAAAAACTTATGTCACTTTTCTGTACCTGCCACACACCAAACAGCCATAAACTGTGACACAGGTTGTACTCATGTCTGA
>BSQZ01000054.1:4249430-4366930 GCA_033239005.1 Lamellibrachia satsuma
ACACACAAACACAACTCACACAACAAACACACAACACAAACATAATTCACACAAAAACACACAACATTCACACACACACAACATACAAAACACAAAACTCACACAAAACACACACACACACACACACACACACACACACACACACACACACACACACACACACACACACACACACACACACACACACACACACACACACACACACACACACACACACACACACACACACACACACACAAACACTCAACACACAACAAACACACAGGACAAACGCAACTCACAAAAAACACACAACATTCAAAACACACATACACAACACACACACACACAACACAAACACACCACAAACACAAAACACACAATACAAACACAACTCACTCAGCAAACACAATGCACACAAAACACACAACAAACACACACACAAAAAAACACACAAAAACACACAACATTCAAAACACACAAAAACACATCTTAACATACAACACAAACACATGAACAACACACAACAAATACAACACAAACACAACTCGCACAAAAACACACAACATTCAAAACACACAAAAACACATAACATACAATACACACAACACAAGCGACACACAACAAATACACAACACAAACAGAACTCACACAACAAACACGCAAATCAACACACACAACACACATCATACAACACAAACGCAACATTCAAACAAACACAACACAAACACAACTGACACAAAAACACACAACATTCAAAACACACACACACACACACACACGCACGCACGCACGCACGCACGCACGCACACACACACACACACACACACACACACACACAAACACACACACACACACACACAACAACGCAAACAACACACACAAAACACACACAACACACACACAAACTAACAAAACGATGGACAAAACTAACAAAATGGAGGGCAAACTAACAAAATGATGGAGAAAACTAAAAAAAATGTGGACAACACACAACATGAAGACAACAAGACATTGTCACACACATAACTTGAAGACAACAAGACACTGTTACACACACAACTTGAAGACAACAAGACACTGTTACACACACAACTTGAAGACAACAAGACACTGTTACACACACAACTTGAAGAAAACAAGACACTGTCACACACAAACTGGAGACAACAAGACACTGTCACACACAACCTGAACAAACTAACAAAACGGTGGACTAAACAACAAAATGGTGGACAAACTAACGAAATGGCGAACAATCCAACAAAATGGTGGACAAACTAACAAAATGATGGACAAACTAACAAAACGATGGACAGTCCAATGAAATGGTGATATATAATCACTGGGAAATACACCATTACTGAAGGATTTGTTACATACATGAGTAAACGGTACTACAATGTTAGAAATTACCTTTTTCACAATTACCATATCAACATTGTCATAACCTGTAGACTTTTTTATTTTTAGAACTTTTGACAATATTAGTTACTTCATTTTCTTAAACCCCAGCTAAGAACATGGTGCTGGAATTAGTACATTTACAAAAAAAAATATTGAAACCATTAACAATATCTGCTTTGTTTCTAGTTAACCTACCATTAGTAGTAAAAGAATTTGGGTAACTTGAGTGCTGTTATAATGTTTTATAATTTAATTAAAAATTTCCCATGTAGCCTTTGTATTGTTTTTTTTTCTGACCAATAATTTTTTTCACAAAATCTAAAAATAGATGTTAGTTTATTTTTGTAACTTTTATATTTATATTCAGATTCTTTTGTTTTATTCCACAAAAACTGTTTGTACAGATTATTTTTCTTTTTACAAGCATTCTGCAAACCTCTGGTGAACCAGGGTTTGTTCTTATAATGGGTTTATTATTACATATTTTCTTAATTGGACAGTTCTTATCATACAGTCGAGTGAATATGTCGATACAGTTCGTGTAAGCTATATCTGCATCAGTTTCGTTTAAAACAGTTTCTAATTTACTAAAGACTCATCATTGTTAAATTATTTCATACAACCATCATTTAATTTTCTGATGAATCTATATTTTTTATCAGGAATTCTATTAATATCCATGTCTGAATAACTGCACACACAAAATACAGGTAAGTAATCACTGATATCGTTTATAAGTAACCTGCTAGTAATATTACTATTCAATTCATTTGTAAAAATGTTATCTATTAAAGTAGCAATACTATCTGCAATTTGGCTTGGCTTATCAATTAAGGGATATATACCTAGACTGAACAACGTCATCTACATATGTTGAGTACCCTTATTATTATTATATTTTAGAAGATCTATATCAGTGTCGCCATCTTGCGAATAAAATATGTAAGATGATGCTCAATGCAGGTTAAATATACGAATTCGAGCGTCGAAAATGATCATTAAATGTGTTTTTATGCACAACATATAATTTGCATGTTCCGTAGTTCAATATGCATTGTGCAAGGTTACTCAACTTACTGTACAAATCGCATGTTAATAACGACGAAATTGCGGTGGGCTCGGCCTCGGATTCTAGACAAGTGCAGTCCACCTTACCACCGACGTAGAGTTGGGTCAGGAAAGCAGCACATACCAGCGGATTACCAGTCTACGTTTACAACAAACCAGCCGATGAACTCCGATTTGGGCGGATTTTCAGTCAGCAATCGGCGATAACGCTAAGCAAGAGATGGCGCCGCCTAGCGTCTACAACAGAAAACAAACATCACTACAATTGGGGCGACAGATGACGGCGCCTCCTCGCGGAATGTAGCGGAAATACATTTACGATGGCGCCGTCTTACGGCCTTTGGAAAATCGATGCTAACTCACTTTAGCAATGACATTTGCTAACGCTGACGAACAGCTGACAGGCAGCGGACAGAAACGTGCATTTGTCCGAAGTATGTACACAAACACAACACTATTGGTTTTTAACGTAGGCAATAACGTTAGTGCTAGTTATTTAATGTAGGACCACTGCATTAAATAAGGTCAGAGAATCACTTTGACTAGTAGGTCAATGGCAACGCTGAAAGTTTACCTGGGCTGGGTTCTTGACCAGGCCAGGGCCCGGGGTATCCATAATGTTTCATTCGGGGGGAGGGGGGGGATTGAACGTCAGTCAACGTGCACTCGTAGTAACGAACGTGTCAATCACTTGGTCGACGGTTGAGCAACTGTTCATGTGTAACTGGAGGATTGTAAATAGATGAAAAAGAGGTATTGGCCTAGGCCTGGGTCCTGGGATCCCCCAGTTTTTTTATAGAAATGTTTTTAATGGTATGAAAATTTGCTGTGAAGTCTCATGTTGCCAATATTACAATAAAATGGGCTGCAATGAAAGCTTTAATAGTAGCGAACAAGAATGAGATGCCGATTTTTTTATTTCGTGCAATAAAACGCTGCAGCGATTGATGCACCGTTTACACAGGAAAAATACAGTACAAAATTAAACCAAAATTAAAGCCCCCTAAACACGTCACTGCCCCATTGACTTAATTTTTTTCCATATGCTTTCATTGCACTGCTACATGGTAAAGTAATGAGGGACTAAGCTTGACTCCCTTTGGCCTCTCACTTTGTGAGATCCTAGATTCGCTGATACCGGGTTGTGTAAACCCAGCTTTACCTACTAACACATAACAAGTGGCTCGAATGCCCCAGTACAGCCAAAATTGAATAAAAAAACAGGCGGAGTTGACAAATATCTATTTTTGCACTGGCAGGCGACTGTGGATGGATCACTATTATTACCGGTATCACCTATGTTAAAATTGCTTCCTCCATTGGGGGGTGGCTGCCCCCTGTGTAATATATCAGATTGGAATCTGAATATAATGCCGTAGTGGCAGACCATGCAAGGGACCTAAAGGCTAATTAACTAATATGAAGTGAAGAGCAGTCTAGAGTATAAAGAATGAATGGAAGAAACTATCTACTGATTATAAATATGCTAGCAGCGTGAATATGTTTAAAACAAACTTGACAAATATCTCAGAAGGGCGGGCTACACATAGATGACACATTTTGGACTCTCGATTAAAGTCGGTGTCTTCTTTGTCCATTTGTCACAGATCTGGTGTTTTGTTTCAGATGGCAATCTTGTTATATCTTGTTAAATCTTTTTATTGTTGGACCAGGCTAGTGACAGCGCATACCATGTTAATCAGAAACACTTCTCAGTGTTGACCCAGTTGTTCATTCTCACCAAACCAGTGGCACTCTGCCATTGACAGTGGTGATGTTTATTTCTGTTGTAGACTGATGTGGTTTTTGACGTGTTCTTGTCATGGCTGTTCCTGGCTATGTACTGAAGAATAGACGAACGACTTTTGAACGTGCTCAAAAATTCATCTCATCAACCACTTTCACAGACGTGAATCTATACGGGAAGTAAGTAAGACACATTGGTGAAACACATAATTGTAGTTAATTATATATGTGTGTGTATTTATGCATGCACGCACACGGTGTTACACTCTCACTCACTCACTCGGTCTCACACACACACTTTCACTCGTACACACACGCACATGCACACACACACACACACTATCACTCACAATTAATTATGTGTGTGTATGTATTTACACACCCACACACGCATGTACACATACACACACACACTATCCCTCACAATTAATTATATGTGTGTGTGTATGTTACTATGTATTTACACATTCATGCTCTATTATATGTGTGTGTATGTATTTACACATTCATGCACTCATGCAGACACACACATGCACACGTGCACATACACACACTGGGTCACACACCCCCTCTCACTCACTCACTCATACAATATCACTCTTAGTGATACACTCATACAATATCACTTGTTAAATGTGTGGGTCATTCCGTATCAAATCAATTTTCAAGAAATTAAAACAGTCAGAATTTACTTGGATTTTAATGAATGGCTAAGTGGCTATACTTGAGAACCTCAGCACATAACTAAGCATTTACCTGGAAATTGTGTCTGTAATACCCTATGATTTGAACAAGGGTTTAGCACCAAAAATCGCTGCTGTTATTTTGACCCATTTTTAGGTGTCTATAACGTGATAAGTTTACAAGCCACAATTGTGAAATTTGCCTCCCTAATGTATGTAGTCTTGTTAAATTCATGTGTACTTTTTACTTTATGAAGTACATAATGACAATGATCTTCCAACAGACTCTATCCACTGAAGGCCGACATTACAAGGATACAGCATTGCGCAGTACCAGGCCTCATCACATCTGACAAGGCCATCACATTTGAGAAAGCAATCAATGGGACATATGAAGACACACATGTCGGTGCATCGTTTGGTCCCACGTAAGTCTCATTGTTTGTTTCTCGTTTTTTTGTTGCAGAGTTCTGCGTTGTATTAGGATGTTATTCCCGGTGATGTCAGTTGATAGCATCAGCAGAAATAAAAGTTACAAAATATTTGGTGCATGTCATATATTATAACTTGTGATGTACATATCATGTGACATGTGTGTTATGCATGTTATATGAGTGGGATTCTTTCGATGAGAATTACATTTCTAATACAATGTAGTCTTCCTATAATCTAGCTAGAGTAGCTATACATGTATATTATGCCAGCCTCCCTGGATGCTTTGCGACTCGGGCGCCAAACTTTCAGGGGTTCATCTATGACCCCACGAAGGGTGCCTAACTTTCAGGGGTTCGTCTATGAATGCACAAAAGGCGCTAAACTTTCAGGGGCTCTTCTATGACCCCGCGAAGGGTGCCTAACTTTCAGGGGTTCATCTATGCATCCACAAAAGGCACCAAACTTCCAGTCGTTCGTCTATGACCCCACAAAAGGCGCCAAACTTTCAGGGGTTCATCTATGACCCCACAAAAGGCGCCAAACTTCCAGTCGTTCGTCTATGACCCCACAAAAGGCGCCAAACTTTCAGGGGTTCATCTATGACCCCATAAAAGGCGCCAAACTTTCAGGGGTTCATCTATGACCCCACAAAACGCGCCAAACTTTCAGGGGTTCATCTATGACCCCACGAAAGGTGCCAAACTTTCAATGGTTCATATATGACGCCACAAAGGAGTTGTGACAGTTTAATTTTTTTGAAGGTCACCCCACTAGTACCCTTTCTATAAACAATAAAATTACCCGTTGTAGTTATTATGTAAAATAATTCGCAACGTCAACTTTTTTCTACTATTGTCCCAAGTTATATAACACAAGGGCAGGGCATCGCTAAACGTTACTATAACTGCCAGTATTATGCCGCAATTTTTAAAGTTGGATTCCAAGAAGCCCACAAGATATTGACTGGCAGCACATACTACCAAGACATAGATGAATATTTCTGTAATGGTGTGTATAAATTTTGTAAATATTTTTATCATGACAGACAGTTACGAAATACCAAGTTGTCCCGTCCGGATGATGGGTATTTTTTGTTAGTATGATACAATGCAATGTAGTGGAAATTATCTTCCTATATGTCAGGTGTATCTTGCAGGTGGACCACACATATCTTCCTATATGTCAGGTGTGTCTTGCAGGTGGACAACCCATATCTTCCTATATGTCAGGTGTGTCTCGCAGGTGGACCACCCATATCTTCCTATATGTCAGGTGTGTCTTGCAGGTGGACCACCCATATCTTCCTATATGTCAGGTGTGTCTTGCAGGTGGACCACCCATATCTTCCTATATGTCAGGTGTGTCTTGCAGGTGGACCACCCATATCTTCCTATATGTCAGGTGTGTCTTGCAGGTGGACCACCCATATCTTCCTATATGTCAGGTGTATCTTGCAGGTGGACCACCCATATCTTCCTATATGTCAGGTGTATCTTGCAGGTGGACCACCCATATCTTCCTATATGTCAGGTGTATCTTGCAGGTGGACCACCCATATCTTCCTATATGTCAGGTGTGTCTTGCAGGTGGACCACCCATATCTTCCTATATGTCAGGTGTGTCTTGCAGGTGGACCACCCATATCTTCCTATATGTCAGGTGTGTCTTGCAGGTGGACCACCCATATCTTCCTATATGTCAGGTGTGTCTTGCAGGTGGACCACCCATATCTTCCTATATGTCAGGTGTGTCTCGCAGGTGGACCACCCATATCTTCCTATATGTCAGGTGTGTCTCGCAGGTGGACCACCCATATCTTCCTATATGTCAGGTGTGTCTCGCAGGTGGACCACCCATATCTTCCTATATGTCAGGTGTGTCTCGCAGGTGGACCACCCATATCTTCCTATATGTCAGGTGTGTCTCGCAGGTGGACCACCCATATCTTCCTCTATGTCAGGTGTGTCTCGCAGGTGGATCCCATATCTTCCTATATGTCAGGTGTGTCTCGCAGGTGGACCACCCATATCTTCCTATATGTCAGGTGTGTCTCGCAGGTGGACCACCCATATCTTCCTATATGTCAGGTGTGTCTCGCAGGTGGACCACCCATATCTTCCTATATGTCAGGTGTGTCTCGCAGGTGGACCACCCATATCTTCCTATATGTCAGGTGTGTCTCGCAGGTGGACCACCCATATCTTCCTATATGTCAGGTGTGTCTGCAGGTGGACCACCCATATCTTCCTATATGTCAGGTGTGTCTCGCAGGTGGACCACCCATATCTTCCTATATGTCAGGTGTGTCTCGCAGGTGGACCACCCATATCTTCCTATATGTCAGGTGTGTCTCGCAGGTGGACCACCCATATCTTCCTATATGTCAGGTGTATCTCGCAGGTGGACCACCCATATCTTCCTATATGTCAGGTGTATCTCGCAGGTGGACCACCCATATCTTCCTATATGTCAGGTGTATCTCACAGGTGGACCACCCATATCTTCCTATATGTCAGGTGTATCTCACAGGTGGACCACCCATATCTTCCTATATGTCAGGTGTATCTCGCAGGTGGACCACCCATATCTTCCTATATGTCAGGTGTATCTTGCAGGTGGACCACCCATATCTTCCTATATGTCAGGTGTATCTCACAGGTGGACCACCCACTGGTTCCGACTGGACATTCAGATTCCCAGTCATTGGGCAATGGGCAAGCAAGTGATGCTCGTATGGGATTCTGGAAGTGAGGCCATGATCTGGAAAGATGGGAAACCACTTCAGGTAAAGCTTCATCTGTTGTCCTTATGACCTTTGTAAATGGTCCTTAAAGCTGGTTTACAGAAGGATTTTGCCAACATTTTTCGAGCGACATAAAACATGAATTCATTCAGTCATATCCTCTTGAGAGGTAGTTAGCAGAAATGGCTGACCTGCACCATGGACGCATCTGCAGTGGCTCGAGGGAGATGGAGTCATGATGACATCACAAGCACATTCGGCAACCATAGTTTAATTCTTACCCAATATGCGTTGTACATGTTGTGAATATTGTCTGTTCTCTGTTTGCCATATTTTTTATGTTGTCTTAACTTGGGAAACAAGAAGTTTATTACAGCATGTTATTGGTTGTCTGACTTCAATGCAGTATTTCAAAACAATATTAAATTCATAAAAAAATAATATGGTATGTTCTCGGTTTATTCATGAACAAAATAAATAATTTCAGTGCGTTAGACTGGTAAAGTTATTTGATGGATAAGCACATTTTTCTAAGTTTGTCTCACATATTACGAATACAACATGGTTTGTAAAAAAAATTTGCTTTTAAAGCAATATATGACAGTATGCATAAAATGAATGTAACTGCTATTATAAACCCATTTTCAGCTGTCACATGTGATGTTTTGTTTCAGGGTCTCTCACCTGAAAACAAGCGGACAGAGTTTGTTTTGACAAAATCTCTTGATGAAAGCAATTGCAGGTATGATTATACAGGTAAAAAAGTATGATGATGAAGTGATTAAAAACAAATTATTATTTGATATAGCATTATGCAAACTAGCAGCATAGGATCACTGAACAAAATACATACCGGTGCTCATACTGTTCCTTTATTTTAAATGAAATTCCTTTGAATTCCTGTATTTTTGTCTCATCCCTAATGTTCCTGTATATATATTCCTTTATTTTTTTAAACTTCTTTAAATTCCTTTATTTTTATGGCAAGAAAATACCCTGAAATGTAGAGAATTCCATTATTTCCACCCAGCAAATTGCAAAATGTGCTGAAATGATCATCAATAATGTACTAAATTATGAATCTTGCACATGTGTCATGGTTAAATGATCTGTTGCATGTTTTTTATTTTGTGTGAACATGACTTGTCTAAATATGATCAACTAATAAGTTGAGTCTTCTTACTACCCAGTATGTCTAGGATTAATTCTTCCTACCCAGTATGTCTAGGATTAATTCTTCCTACCCAGTATGTCTAGGATTAATTTGTGTAGAAACTAGTCATGTTGGCCCCAATATTTCTTTGGAAACCTTACAGATTCCTTCCTTTAAACCCTTAAAAGTGTATAAAACTTGTAAAACAAATTCCTTTAAATTGCTTTATTTATTTCCAAGGGTATTATGATCACTGTCATATATATATATATATATATATATATATATATATATATATATATACACACATATCTGGTTTTTCCTTGTGCGTGAATCTACAGTATTGGTATCAACGATAAGTATATGAATGTTTTTTCATAGGATAGACTACTTATGTGTCTGTCCGAAAATATTTTACCATTTTTGTCTTAACAGAATGACTGTTTTATTGGACAACACTAATATATTAGTATTGATAACATCTTGGTTGGTTAAAAATAATATCTATAGAACATGTTACTAAACTAATTTTTCATATCATAATATTTTTGAAAATACATGATTTTGCGATAAAATAAAATGTGTTATTGAATTTTTTTTTACATGTACACGAACCATTTACTGCAGTTAACAACAGATCAAGAAATGCTATGGTGAAATATAATGTATAATCATTGGACAGTCGACAAGCCAATGGCCCCTTGTCCACTTGCCACCTGTGGGTTTTGCTTTGGATGACAATCTTGTTACGTCTTGTTCAATTCCAGACACACCCTCTATGTTGAGATGGAATGCAGTGATTTGTTTGGGGCAGGAAAAGATGGCATCATCAACCCTCCTGATCCTAACAAATACTACACCCTGCGACGGGCAGACATTGTCGTGAAAGATCCAGAGATTTATCAACTCCTGGTTGACTTTGAAGTTCTCGTTGACCTGATTGAGGTAAAAACTACATTTTCCCCTCTTTCTTCAAGATCTTGATACCCTGGGCTGGTATTCTTGAAAGACTTACAAATTCATAACTCAAACTTTTTGTAAATATTGCGGGAAAAGCACACATGGAATATCTAATACCAAAATAGCATGAAAAATTTTAGATTATGACACAAAGCTGCCAATCTGACCGTGGGAAAATACGTGAACTCTGAAAAACTAGGAGACATGAACAGTTGAACACATTTGTAATGAAGAGATGGTTCTTAATGAGATTAAGTATTAATTGGAATGGTGTGTGTATTTGATTAAATTTAGATATTAAAGTGATACCAAATTGCATGTATTTAAAGTGTTTACTGGTTATAAAGAAGATGATAAATTACTTTCTTCAACGTTACTGAATGTAGAAGACCTACAGGGCATGAAGTAGCTTTAGTAAAAGAAGACCTACAGGGCATGAAGTAGCTTTAGTAAAAGAAGACCTACAGGGCATGAAGTAGCTTTAGTAAAAGAAGATCTACAGAGCATAGAGTAGCTTTAGTAAAAGAAGACCTACATGGCATGAAGTAGCTTTAGTAAAAGAAGACCTACAGAGCATAGAGTAGCTTTAGTAAAAGAAGACCTACAGGGCATGAAGTAGCTTTAGTAAAAGAAGACCTACATGGCATGAAGTAGCTTTAGTAAAAGAAGACCTACAGGGCATAGAGTAGCTTTAGTAAAAGAAGACCTACAGGGCATGAAGTAGCTTTAATAAAAGAATACCTACATGGCATGGAGTAGCTTTAGTAAAAGAAGACCTACAGGGCATGGAGTAGCTTTAGCGAAAGAAGACCTACAGGGCATGGAGTAGCTTTAGTAAAAGAAGACCTACAGGGCATGAAGTAGCTTTAGTAAAAGAAGACCTACAGGGCATGAAGTAGCTTTAGTAAAAGAAGACCTACATGGCATGGAGTAGCTTTAGTAAAAGAAGACCTACAGGGCATGAAGTAGCTGTAGTAAAAGAAGACCTACAGGGTTTGAAGTAGCTTTAGTGAAAGAAGACCTACAGGGCATGGAGTAGCTTTAGTAAAAGAAGACCTACAGGGCATGAAGTAGCTTTAGCGAAAGAAGACCTACAGGGCATGGAGTAGCTTTAGTAAAAGAAGACCTACAGGGCATGAAGTAGCTTTAGTAAAAGAAGACCTACAGGGCATGAAGTAGCTTTAGTAAAAGAAGACCTACAGGGCATGAAGTAGCTTTAGTAAAAGAAGACCTACAGGGCATGGAATAGCTTTAGTAAAAGAAGACCTACAGGGCATGAAGTAGCTTTAGTAAAAGAAGACCTACATGGCATGGAGTAGCTTTAGTAAAAGAAGACCTACAAGGTTTGAAGTAGCTTTAGTGAAAGAAGACCTACAGGGCATGGAGTAGCTTTAGTAAAAGAAGACCTACAAGGCATGAAGTAGCTTTAGCGAAAGAAGACCTACAAGGCATGAAGTAGCTTTAGCGAAAGAAGACCTACAGGGCATGGAGTAGCTTTAGTAAAAGAAGACCTACAGGGCATGAAGTAGCTGTAGTAAAAGAAGACCTACAGGGTTTGAAGTAGCTTTAGTGAAAGAAGACCTACAGGGCATAAAGTAGCTTTAGTAAAAGAAGACATACACGGCATGAAGTAGCTTTAGTAAAAGAAGACATACAGGGCATAGAGTAGCTTTAGTAAAAGAAGACCTACAAGGCATGAAGTAGCTTTAGTAAAAGAAGACCTACAGGGCATAGAGTAGCTTTAGTAAAATAAGACCTACAGGGCATGAAGTAGCCTTAGTAAAAGAAGACCTATAGTGCATGAAGAAGCTTTAGTAAAATAAGACCTACAGGGCATGAAGTAGCCTTAGTAAAAGAAGACCTATAGGGCATGAAAAAGATTTAATAAAAGAAGACCTACAGGGCATGAAGTAGCTTTAGTAAAAGAAGACCTACAGGGCATGAAGAAGCTTTAGTAAAAGAAGACCTACAAGGCATGAAGAAGCTTTAGTAAAGGAAGACCTACAGGGCATGAAGAAGCTTTAGTAAAAGAAGACCTACAGGGCATGAAGAAGCTTTAGTAAAAGAAGACCTGCAGGGCATGGAGTAGCTTTAGTAAAAGAATAATGTAGATCAGTTGGCACCGCTGACTGATGTTTTCTGGCCACCTGCCACTGCTGTGATTTATTAATTTATGTCCTACAATAATTTTAAATTGAGTGCATGCAGTTTCGTAAATCAACTGATGTTATCTGGGTTTAATTAGGAATTTTGATAAATGTACAAACATGTTGGAGTGGCTAGTAGTACAAGCAGGTAATAACTACAACTCATAGATCTGTGCAGTTACGATGTTTCATCTTGTAACCCTTGTCACATTTGCAGGGGTCCATGGATGTGTTTGTAGCCAATGTCAGGGCCCCACAGGTCAATGAAAACAGGGAAAATGATGGTTTCTCTTTACCGTTGAAACATAAAATGGTTTGGGGAAAGATCAGATTTGTTTTCATTTCCTGTGGGGACACTGAGTAATATTTGAGTGTTGTGTAGCATCTGCCAAAAGAGAGCAACAGGTCCTACCAACTGTTGTATGGCGTCAATGATATGATGAATGCCTGCCAGTGCCAGTCATCATACAACAGGTACATATCTTCCTTTCTCTTGGAATCTTTCTCTGAGTAGCACAAGTGCTATTTTTTCTTCTAACTAAAATGAAGTGTATCCCAACCCCAGAAAGCTCTGTGATTCTGGAATCTATGTATTAATACGCTACCTTTGGGGGCGGTCTGGAAGTATCTCCTCACCGGTGTTGAAATCCACTTGCTCTTTCTATGTTCCTTCTCCTTAGATCATTGGCCTCTGGTGATTGGTGATGAATCCACTTGTCTTCTATGTCCTCTCCTTACATCTCTGGTCTCTGATTGCATGAATTTATGATTGATGTACGTTGTTTAAGATTTTTACAGTTGTTGATCACGTTTTGCTATTCTTCCTTTCAGAGAAAGACGAAGAGTGGTGAATTAAGTGGTGATCCACTCACCAGAGGGCGTCACTGTAACTTCTTTATTGAAAAATATCAGGTGTAAACTAGTTAGCATTATTCCATAAAAAACTGTGAAATGATTTATGTTGATTTTAAACATGTGGTATCATGATACATTTAATATGGCAGCAAAATTAGATAGTGTTTGGTTTGGACACAAGTTCTGTGTATCAGACTGATGAAGATGTGTTGGTCATTCTCTCTAGGGCCAGAGAAATTGCACAGAAATTACTGAGTGAGAGAAACTCAGAGATGCAGCATACCCTGTGTGCCATCGGTCACTGTCACATAGACACAGGTAGGCACAACTGGGGGGTCTTGTCTGTTCTTCTTCTACCCCACTGGGGCATTCTGTATCACATCAACCAAGGCATTCTGGTCTATATAACCACGTGTCAAACCATAGGGCCGTAGCTCGAATAGTTTCCGAGTTATGATAATTTCAAATTTTGTAGATTCTGTCCATGGGTCACTTTTTTATAATTCAAAAGTCACCCCCATTGCTAATTATTTAAACTACAATTTAAAAATAAGTTTGATATACATTATGAAGCTATAACAATTGTTTTGGAAGGGTCACAATTCTATAGTGGGGAGGTTACAATTCTATAGTGGGGGGGTTACAATTCTATAGTGGGAGGTCACAATTCCATGGTTACATTGCTATAGAAAAGCGACCTCCATTGAATGTTGGCCCCATATCTAATTACTTATTGATTGTTCAGACTGCAATTTAAGTATAACAGGTATGTGTGTATGTTTGTAAGTTTGGCATACATTCTATTTATATTTTGGGTTTGTATGTAGCATGTTAAAACAGTTTTAAGTAAACATGTGAATGACTTGTATTTAAACATTTTAATAACACGATTAATCAGAATTAATAAAAATTGTTACAGGTTTACGTTTACTGTATTTATCTAAGTTAATAAATGCCAAATGGTTATATTACATTGGGACTATGGTGCGTATGCGTGAATGGTGAACAACTTTATAACAATTATTATCTAATTATTCCCATTTATGTATTATGTAGTAGATATATGCTAGTAATGAACCTAAATGTGTTTAATAAACACTATTTATGTTTGAACATAATTTTTTAGGATGGGATCACAATGACATAGTGGGGGGTCAAATTTCAATAGTTATATTGCTGTAGAAACTCTAGACTCTAGAGATCTTATAAAAGACCAAGTGCTGGTATATGGGGTGTCTCTTGCAGCGTGGCTGTGGCCGTACGAGGAGACAAAGCGTAAGTGTGCACGCAGCTGGTCGTCTACCATCAGACTCATGCAAGATTACCCAGAATTCATCTTTGTCTGCTCACAGGTGATTGATTCATAATCTGCGTGCGAGACCCATGATCTGTCCATGAGATCCATAATTAAATCCGTGTGTGAGATTCATGGCCATGTGTGAAATCCATGATTCATGTGTGAGGTCCATGATCCATTTGTGAGATCCTTGTGTGAGATCCATGATCAAGTGGGAGTCCATAATTTATGTGTGAATGTGATATGTGAGATCTCTGAACCGTGTGTGAGATTGATGATTCGTATTTGGGATCCATGATCCATTTGTTAGATCAATGGTTCATTAGTTATATCCACTGTGTATGCGATTAATGATCCATGTGTGGCATAATAACGATCTGTGTAACATACATGATCCATGTTTGAGATCCATGATCCATTTGTTAGATCCATGATGTGTGTATGAGATCCATAATCCACTTGTGAGATCCATGTGGAAGATGCATGTGTGAGATATGTTATCCATGTGTGAAACCCATGATCCATATGCGAGATCCATAATCCACATGTGAGATCCATGTATGAAACCCATGATCTGTGTGTGAGATCTGTGATCCACATATTAGATCCATGATTAATGTGAGATCCATGATCTATGTGTGAGGTGCTTGATCCATGTGTGAGTTCCATGATCCATATGTGAGAACCATGACTCATGTTTGAAATCTATGATCTGTGTGAGATCCCTATCTGTTTAAGATCAATGATCTGTGTGTGAGGTCCATGATCTGATTAATTGACATCATTTGACAGTTATTGACCCTAAATGAAATCTTGCAAGAAGGTATCAGAAATATTCTGCACATGTTATTCAAACGAACGATGTAGTTGGTGCTAAAATGGCATCTTCTAAAAACGGCAATGACATTTATCCAAAAGATGGCTTTGATTTATCCAAAATATGTTTTATTAATATAATCATGCTATCAGCAATGTTTTACTTTGTCACAGTGGTGAAAGATAGAAAAAATACAAAACAAATGTCAAAATGACGGATTATCGATCCATGGCTATATATTAATGCATAGACAAATGAAATTAATTCATCAGTGTGAATTTCTTTATGAATCTTCATATGAACATGCATGATTGAAAAATTTACTGCAAATTGCAAATCAACTGTCATATTGTCATCTTTATTTTGAAATATGTGATTTCTGAAAATGCAGTGTTACTTTTTTCAAAACGTATTGACATTGACTTGTTCATAATAAAAATTAGGTGGTAATTAATTTTATTATGATTTAACTGCAGTAGATTGATTTGGATCCTTGTGTGAACCAGTGCTGCCATCATGTGGCCACATGATGCATGAGCGCGTTGTTTACAGGCCCAGCAATTTGATTGGGTGAAGAAGAATTACCCTTCTCTCTATGTGGACATTAAGGATTACGTGGATCAAGAACGCTTCATTCCTGTTGGGGGCACCTGGGTTGAAATGGTTTGTTATGATTTTCTACAGATATTACATTTTCTATTCCCTGTTCAAACTGAGTTATGTGATATTGACATTTCAATGCTTCATGTTTGCTTCTATAATTTGTGCCTTTGCCATAATCTCTGAAACCAGGGTGATATGTGCTTATGTCTCTGCATGTTAAAAGGCAAGGGAAATATATTTGTAATGTTTGTTATCTTAGATACAGCACGCTTTTTGTAATCTGAGATAAAAGGCATGGTCTGTAATTGAAGACAAATGTAATGTTTGTAATATGAGACAAGAACCACGCATGACAAGTGTAATCTAAGATAAAGTTGAAATGCATATAATCTCAGACACTGGTTACATATCCACGGTAGTGGAGCACGGTGGTCATGTGGCTGAGCGTCAAGACTTTGGGTTGAAGGGACTAGGGTTTGAAACCACCTTCTGCCGTTTTGAAACTTGGACAAACTCCATTTTTTTATTTTTCCCATGGAAGAGACATTATAAGCCCGTGGTTCGTTCTATCTGGTGTTTTTTCTAGGGGAAGTATGATATCCCATGCAGGGAAATGGAAAAAATCTGGTGGGGACTCAGTTACTCTAGAGAAGGACACCCTGAAATAAGGCATCAGTCCTGTTTCTGGGTCATTCAACTTGTTGCAACTGAAACAAATAAACAAAATAAAAATGTGCAGTTTGACAAAAAAGGGACGCATGTGTGTAATGTAACCCTGTATGGCTGACTTGACTTTGTCTTGGATACAGGATGGCAACATACCCAGTGGCGAGGCATTTGTACGACAGTTTCTATATGGACAACGATTCTTTGAACAGGAATTTGGGAAACGCTGCACAGAGGTCAGTGAGTAGACATAGCAAAAGTAGGAAGTATCCGGATAAAACAAGCAATAATGGCAGGTTTTGAACTTAGTTATCAGTAGTTATAGGTCTCTTAGCTGCAACGCCATATTGTTGCCTTGTCCCGCCAATCCCTCTGGTTGTTGCAGCTAAGGGACTTCTATACTACTACTGCTATCATTTCAAGGAGATGCTGAAAGTTCTAAACCTGATTGGGCAATATTATATTATGGAATTAAAATTATTTGGTTTACATAGATAATCCAAATTAAATTACACTGTTTTAGTCTATAGCAATAATACAGTTTATAAAGGGCATAAAACAGTGTAACCTGAGCCTTCCTCCCGTCTCTTTCCTATCATCTTCATGCTAAATGCCACTTTTATGACATAATCATCTTCTCTTTTCATCACATGACCATACCATCTCAATTTATTCATCTTGATAATCCCCACAGTTGGGGCAGTCTTGCTCTCCCTGTAGAGATGATCAGTTCACTGTCTGGGTCATTTGGGGACACCCTGTATCATATGCATGACTGTCATGTTTGCTGCAGTGATTCGACTTTCAAGTGAAATCTCTTTATCAAAGTCCAACATTCACGGCCAAAGACTTATTATCTTAAAATGGTTTTACACAACAGTGTGAATATGTTTAAAAAATGGAAGTTTAAAAACATGTTTAATATAGTCTACCATAAATTATTGTTATCCAAAACAATATACTACAGATGGCAAGTGGACAAAGAAGGCATTGGCTTACCCAGAATGCATTACTGTTTCACCTATTTGTTAGATATCTCTCAGTTTTGTGTTTATATATTCACACTGCCGGCATTTACACAGTTAGTAGATCGTTTACGTTAATTTATTTTCCTGTCAATGTAGTTTTTGGTTGGCTACTTATTCATATGAAGTTATTTTGTTGTTTTAATTGTTCCATACAGTTTATTTGAATTAATATTTTACAATAATAGGCTACTGTGTTGAAAGTAGTTGTTATAAACCTTAACTTGAGTGTTTGGTTTCTCTAGTTCTGGCTGCCTGACACATTTGGCTATTCCGCTCAGTTGCCTCAGATCATGAGGCATGCTGGGATAACGAGGTTCGTCACACAGAAGCTTAGCTGGAGCCTCGTCAACAAATTCCCTGTAAGTGTGACGAGTTTAGATAACTGGTTGTGTTATCAAGAAATCCTCAAGTCAATATATTTGTGGCTTGTCTGATAATGCATGCCATGGCTTGTTTTATAGGTTTTTATGTATTAATGTATGGTGGAGTGGATGGCTGATAGGATGGGTGTCAGGTGGATTGGATGGCTATCGGGTCTATTGGGTGGTTGTAGGGAGGAATTGATGACTGCAGGGAGGATTGCATGGCTGTAAGGTGGATTGGATGATTGTAGGATGGATTGGTTGGCTGTACGGTGGGTTGGATGGGTGTATGAAGGATTGGATGGATGTATGATTGATTGGATGCCTGTTTGGAGGATTGGATGGCTGTAGGATGGATTGGATGACTGTAATGTGGATTTGATGGCTGTATGATGGATTGGGTGGCTGTTGGGTGGATTGGGTGGCTGTTGGGTGGATTGGGTGGCTGTTGGGTGGATTGAATGGTTGTAAGAAGGACTGGATGGCTGTAGAATGTATTGGACAGCTGTATGGTGGAATGTACGGTTATAGGGTGGATTTTATGGCTGTATGATGGATGGGATGGCTGTAGGATGGATTGGATGACATGGCTGTAGGGAGGATTGGGTGGCTGTCGGGTGAATTTGTATGGTTGTAAGAAGGACTGGATGGCTGTAGAATGGATTGGACAGCTGTATGGTGGAATGTACAGTTATAGGGTGGATTTTATGGCTGTAGGGTAGATTGGATAGCCGTAGGGTGGATTGCAAAACTTTGTTTTTGTCATTTTGGTCAGGGAAATTATATTTGGTCAGGGAAAATTACATTTTGGTCAGGGAAAACTCGGGGAACTTTCAAGTTAGTTTTAAGTGTGAACCTTGAAGTTTGGCTACAATTACAAGTAAACGTTAAAGTTTTGAAAGTGTAAATATATACAAAGAACTGAGAATAGAGGATATAATCTGAGATCTTGTATAAGTTGTACATTTGCTGTGAGCCCCTGATATTTGTAGTCTCCCTACCATTGCTTACAGCACAACACATTCTGGTGGAGAGGGCTGGATGGGTCCAAGGTCCTCTCCCACTTCCCCCCGGGGGACTCATACCTGATGGAATGCAAGGCGGAAGAGGTGGGTTTGTATTCTTCCTGGATACCTTGAGGGGATAGACCACTGTTGACCTTCCTGTTTATTGTTTCACACGAATGTAGGGCGTATTAAATTGCAATATGTGAATTTACACAATTCATATGATGTGACATAAGTGCAATTGAGCAGGCGTATTCACAGGTTTGTTTGTAGAAGCTATTGACTGAAATGGTGCATTTTTTTATAGTTTAACAGGCGGAGGGATTTATGGAAATTTTTCTGCTATGGGCCACGTGGGCGCATGAATACATGGCTAGTTTTGTTAAAATTGATGGGCATCGCACGTCGGGGCGTTTTAAAACAGCTGGAGGTATGTTATTTTGAGAAAACTTGGTCAGCATGTCAAGGAGATGATGGCAGTTGCTGTGAAAAATGTTCAGAATTTTTGATGGTCACATTTTCTTATAATCATACAAAACGTTAACATGGCCACCAATGCAATTCTCAGCAGTGGTCTGACTCCTTGAGCGGTTTTCTCCATTGACTAATGCTATCCACTAGGTGCCCACGGATTACACACCGAACGAGTATTCCTATTAACATTGTATTTGTAAAGTACTTACATATTTTCAGATACCTGCTATCATTCACGTGTGGGTGCGTGTGTGTGTTTGCATGGATGAGTGAATGAGTGAGTGCAAAAAGTTTTGCAGCTGCAAAATCTAGCAAAATGTCCTTCAGAGCATAAAGGAATACTTACTTGGTATATTTGGTTGTATAGTCTCTTTCAGCCGGTGGCTAGAGACCTCAAATTCTTCTTGAACGTGTTCAGAGTCGAAGCTGACACAACTTCTTCAAGTTTGTTCCAGTAATCAACACGATTTGTGAAGAAATGTTTACAGATCTCTGTGCGGGAGAGAGTACGTCTTCCTTAGCTTTAAGCTACGGCACCTCAGATCACTGCTGGATTGATACAAAAATGCTCTGGGTTATTCTTATTTAGGACACTGAGATATTTATATACCTCACAGAGGTCCACCTCATGTCGTCTGTGTTCTAATGGAACTGATTCTACAGGTGTTATGCTGAGTTTCAGTGCTCTCTTCTGAACTTTGTCTAATTCATCTATATCCTTTCTATAGAAAGTGTTCCAAGCTGGCGATGCATATTCCAGCACTGGTCATATCATAATTTCATATAGGGTCTTTATTACCTTTTCCATCCAATCTACTTTCAAAGCATCCTTTAATTAGTCATATACATCGATTTGCCTTAGTTGTGATATATTTTATGTGGGTGCTTGGTTTTAGGTTTTCACATATGGTGATTCCTAGATCTTTTTGTTCTTCAACAACTTCCAAGATTTCTCCATTTAATGGGTATGCTTAGTTCAGGTTTTGTCTTATTTTGAGAACTACACATTTAGTGGCATTGACATTTAATAGTTTTAAAAGTTTTCGACCAAACTGCAAGTTTGTTTAGATCATCTTGGGGAGCTTCACAGTCAGCTAATGTAAAAATATTTGAGTAGAGTTTTGTGTCATCAGCAAACATTTTGGCCATTGCCTTGACTGAGTCGGGTAGATCATTTACATATAACAAAAATAGTAATGGCCCCACATTTTTCTATGATGAATGACCATTTCTTAGGACCTCCCTCTGCCTTCTGCCTACTAGGAAAGATTGGATCCATAGCACTTCATCTTTAATAGCATATTGTCTTAATTTATAAATCAATCTTTTATGAGATACCATATCAAAAGCATTTGAAAAATCGAAGTAAGTTATATAAGTTTCAGTGCTGTTATCTGTATTATTTGTATGTACTGTCCAGTCTTGTAGACATTATAACATTTGAGTAATGCATGAAATTTTTTTGTAAACCATGTTGGCCATAACTGATAGTACTGTTTTTAACAAGATTTAAAATTTAACAAGATTGCCATCCCAAACAACAAGTTTCAGATGGCAAGTGGACAAGGAAGCCATTGGCTTATCGAGAGTCCAACAATTTTTTCATCTATGTGTAGCCCGCCCTTACCAAATATCTGTCAATTCTATTTTTAAACATATTCACACTACTAGCATAACACAATCATTTGGCAGTTTGTTCCATTCAGTTATCACCCCGTGTGAGAAAGACTATTTTCTCATGTCCAACCTACACTGCTCCTTAACTAATGCTGCTTTGTGTCCTCTGGTTCTACTGCCTTCTTTAAGTTTGAAGAACATATTCCTATCAACATCCTCATAACCATTCACTATTTTAATCACTTCTATTTGGTCTCCTCTTAGTCTCCTGGTCTCTAGTGTTGTCAAACCACATTGTAATAAGCGACTTTCGTAACTAAGGTATCTCAATTCTGGAATCATTTTAGTTGCTCTTCGTTGTATTCTTTCTAGCTTGTCTATGTCCTTTTTACGATATGGCCTCCATGCTTGAATACAATATTCCAAATGTACAGGGGTATAATTAGCTGTTTCTTTTTTATACATGATAGTTCTCCTAATTAGTCCTACAATTTGATTTCCTTTCGAAGGAGCAATCCCACATTGCTCTGAAACTTTCATATCAGCACTAAATGTTACTCTTGAGTCCTTTTCTTGTGTAGTTCTACCTAATACAGCATCCCCCATTTTATATTCTTCGTACGTGTTTCCATGTCCTATGTGTATACGTTTACACTTCCCAAAATTGAATAACATTTGCCATTTTTCTGACCATTTAACTAATTTATCTATAACATCCTGTAAACTTTGTTTATCTGTATCATTAGTAACCTTTCTGAATACTTTTGTGTCATCTGCAAATTTGAGTACTTTGCTAGATATGTCATCATCCAAATCATTTATATATTTTAAAAACAGTATAGGGCCTAATACTGATCCCTGTGGTACCCCCATTGTTTGTGTCAGCTAGTTTAAGCAAATTGTCTTGTATTATTCTTTCTAGAAGTTGAATTACTTGGCTGGTGAGTGACACTGGTCTGTAATTGTTGGACATGTTTTGTGGACCTTTTTTTGTGGATTGGTGTTACATTTGCATCCCTCCGATCCTGTGGTATTTGGCTTGTTTAAATGGATTTATTAAATACATAGGCTAGAGGAATATCAAAATCTAAGCAATTTCTAAAAATTTCATTTAATAGGTATAGACCACTAGCTTTGTCTGGTTTCAGTTTTGTTAACTTGGTCCTTACTTTGGTGGGTAAAATTTCTAAATTGTACAGTGTACTTTTTACATTGGTATCTAAAGTTGGTAGAGAGTGCAGTAATTATGGCTCATCTGTAAGAACATATATGAAATAATTGTTTAATATGTTTGCTTTCGTTTGACCATCTGAGAAGTTTTTTCCTTCAAAGTTAAGATCACTAATTCTTGATGATGATTTGGTAAACTGTCTAGTGTAGTTCCAGAATCTTTTATCGTTAACATTTACGTGGTCTACCAACTTTTCTTCATAGTGCAATTTTGCCTCCTTTAAGACAGTCTGTAGTTTTTCTAATTCATATATTACATGATCGGCTGAAAGCCCACTTTTCTTACCACTACTTGTTTAGCACGTTTAGTTTTGTTTGCTTTTTGCACAGGTTTGTATCTTACCCATGGATGCTTTGGTCTTGAACCCTGCTTTATCTGTTTGAATGGGATATTTTTCTCCACTAGTTGGAAATAACACTGCTTGAAATGTTCCCACAATTCAGTCATACATTTATTGTTGTATTCTTTGGTCCAATCTATGTTTTTTATTTATTTGTTTATTGCCTCATAAATGGCTTTTGAGTACAAGTAAATATTTCTGAATTTTGTGATGTTATTCAAACAACTGGACATCTTATTAATACCTTTATACTTTAGTGATCGCTCAGAGCAAAACTTTCCTCTACTTCAAGTTTAGCTATACAACTGGGGTCTGAAATGCATACAAGCTCGAGGATGTTGTTACCTCTAATTGGTTTATCCACCATCTAAACCAAAAAAAATTAATTAAGTTGTTTAATGAAGAAATATTTCTCTAGTTGGCTGTTTCCCTTCCCTTTGGACCAATCTGTTTTTCTAAAATTTAAGTCTCCAAGAAGGAGACAATTAAAATTTTCTGTTGTATTTATTGAATTGTTTATCTTTTGTAACATTTGTGCCTGATCTTCTTCTGCCCTATAGCATACTCCAACTTGCCACTGTACATTAATATTATTATTGATTGCATAGTCTGTCTGTTGAATATTTTGAATGCTGGCATCGCCCCAGAAGAAATCCATTTTTAACTACCCATGTATGTAGCTATTATTTTTTTACAATTACCTCTACACCATTATTATACGACATATAGCCTTGAATGTGCATGTAAAATTAATTGAAAGTGTTTGCACAGATCTTGAGGTCACTGAACAACTTCAAGGACAAAGGTCGTTCCAACCACAGCATGTACCTCTTTGGCTATGGAGATGGTGGCCAGGGACCCACGTGAGTTGACCTCAAGGTTACGGCGAATGAGACGTTTCCTGACCTGCCACATTTATTTTGATTGAGTTCTGTATTTTTCACTTGCCATCTTTAATATAAAGTAGTTTATGACTCGATCTGTATGTCTGCCTCTGTCTGTTCGTCACATCTCCATCAATCTCACATGTATGTGGCTGACATTGTGTAGGCGTGCCCGGGGACCCATGGTTTATTCACCTATTCCATTCGATTGAGTGTCGCCACTTATCAGGCTTTGAGAAATCTACACAGCATCAAAAATAGTTGTGCGTTGACTGCTATAAGTTTATGACATAATTTTATACCATTGGGATGAACACCCAAAAAAATATCGACTTTACCACAATTTTTCAATTTGAAACATATCCATATAAAAATAGGATACTGCCGGATATCTCCCAAAATTCTGTATTGCCCTTTCTTGTTCTAACACGGTTTTGGGTAGTTTGTATACACACATCAGAAATAGTTTCCTTTGTGAATGTATTTATTTTTAATAATAATGATTAACTTATATGGTGCCTATATCCTCAGGAACCTGAGCTCAGAGGCGCAACAAAACAGAATCATTAATAGCGAACAGGGATGCACAAAAGTCATTATCTATTCACTCAAGTACTTATAACAAACTGACCACTATTTGATGTTGCTGAATCTGAGAATAGTATTCGGGCCACAAAATATGCAGTTATAGCATGGCGTCTTTCAGGGCTGATATGTTGGAGAAACTGGAAAGACTGAAGGATGTGGCCGGGATTCCAAAGTAAGTGTTGCTTATTATCTTGGACAGTATTTCTTACTTCACTGTGTAAACTTCAACGTTTTGGTCTTGCCTATGTCAGCTGATGTATATGTATATAATTATTTGTGCATATACACTTGTTTTTCTTTACATCATTTTGAACTTACATAGGCATACATGTATGTATATACTTATATGTACACATACACTTAGGAACACATAAAATGCATGTACACCTATATAGCAAGCTCTACAATCATAATTAATTCAGTCGGGTTCAGTGACTCCAATTAAGACAACTGTCACTGTCATAGGAGCCACCAACAATATAAACAATATGCTTAGTGTATAACATTATGTAGCTTAATATTTTACTTTATATGTTGGAAATTGTGTTTTAAGATAAACTGCAATGTTTCTTAGCGAAATGATAAATAATAAACTTGACCTTTATAACAGGCCATGTAGCCAGATAAAACCTGCTCAAAGGTACTAACAAGGTTAAAATAAGTTAAATATATTAAATAAATAAAAAGTCCATGTCATGTGTAAGACCCTACCCCACATATGCACTCTTAATTAATAATCTATTAATAATATAATAATAGTAGCAATATCTTAGTTGCTTTTAGCTGTTGAAGAGTCAAAACCATTTAAGTCCATTTCATCTGCAGCATGGGGCTGTTTGATTTGTGTCAGTTGGACTTTTCAGATAATCAGGGCAGCAAGTTATGTTGATTTTGATACATTCATCAGAGGTTATATTCTAATTGGACTTATGTGTTTTTGCAAGCAGTTTGTGACTTGGCTTAGGGCCCAGACTATTACACCAACTTCTAAAAAACTGAAAAATTACTTTCATTGTTTTGCCACTTCAAGAGCATTTTTATTTAAAAAAAGCCAAATAAGATACAGTTAATACATTAGAAAGATACAGTCAATACATTAGAAAGCTCTCATGGTAACTGGTTATTCTGATATGTTGAGATTTGGTGTAGCGTTGCGCTCCGGGTAGGGCAGTTAAATGCCATCTCTTGCAGGGTTAAGATGTGTTCGCCAGACAAATTCTTCAGCACGGTAGAAAGACAAGAGGCTGACAATTTGTGTTCCTGGACAGGAGAGCTCTTCTTGGAGCTGCATAATGGAACCTACACAACTCACTCTAAGGTACAGTGCATGTCCTACACATCTCACTCTAAGGTACATTGCACACCCTTACACACTACACTCTAAAATACAGTGCATACCCTTACACACTTCACTCTAAGGTACAGTGCATACCCAACACACCTCATTCTAAGGTACGGTGCATACCCTACATACTTCACTCTAAGTTGCAGTGCATAACCTACGTACCTCACTTTTTGGTACAGTGCATGCCCTACACATCTCACTCTAAGGTACGGTGCACACCCTTACACACCTCACTCTAAGGTACAGTGCATACCCTACATACTTCACTCTAAGGTACAGTGCATACCCAACACTCCTCACTCTAAGGTACGGTGCATACCCAACACAACTCACTCTAAGGTACAGTGCATACACTACACATTTCACTGTAAGGTACAGTGCATACCCAACACACCTCGCTCTAAGGTACAGTGCCTACCTTACACACTTCACTCTAAGGTAGAGTGCATACAATACACACTACTCTCTAAGGTACGTGAAAATGGAAATGCTGAAAACTCATGGATTTCACCCTTGGTGAAATTTTTTAACGTTCTCATATATTATCGGCAAGAGGATGGAAATAATGCCCATGATCGCCATTGACCTGCAGAGTGTTTACCATTTTGCATATTCACTATTTTGAGCCTTACCAGATCTAATGATTAAAGTCAATTCGTTCGATGATTTGAAAAATAGGCATTTTAAACATTCTACTGCGGATGTTACATAAACTATTCACAAAACATATTTGAACACTGACGAACTGAATTTGCAATAGACTAAATCAGTTGAGGATGGAGTTTTAAGCTGCCAAGACTTCAGCGTAAGTTATATACAATAACACCGTGTTGACATGTTGACTTCTGCAGCTAAAGCGACTAAACCGACGTGCCGAGATCCTGATGCGCAACACTGAGCTACTGGCCACATTGGCTTATGTAGTTGGTCAGCGAACTGACCAGGGTCATGGTTACCCTGCTGACAAGATAGAACAGTTGTGGAAGACTCTCCTCTTGAATCAGTTCCATGACGTATTGCCTGGGACGTCCATAAATGAGGTCAGGGTCACGGGAAAAGGCTGTTACATATCTTTCTAATTGAAATAAATAGTTTATTAAATATTTACTGAAATATAATTTAATACTAATAATAGAGGATCTTGTGTTGACTATCTGCATAATTTGAAATGCTAGGCTCAATTTGTTAATCATTGTTTGTCGAGCAAACTTTCTATAATATATATCATCATTTTGTTTTTGCGTTAGTTGTTTTTTTTATTCATTATGTTTATGGATAGTTTATGTGTTTTTATTCCTAAATACTACTTTGTGTAGTAGCAGAAATGTAAGAGGTGACAACAAAAAGAGCTTACCGGTAATTATTCATCATACTTGTTCACATCACATGGTGTCACATGACATCATAATGATCACATGATAACATAATCTCTTTGTTTTTTGCTGCAGTTTGATAGACTGAACTAACATTTAAAGATTTAACAAGATTGCCATCCAAGGCAAAGCCCAGGTGGCAAGTGGACAAGAAAGCCATTGGCTTATTGAGAGTCCAAAATTTTTTCATCTGTGTAACCTGCCCTCCTATGATATGTGTCAACCTTGTTTTTAAACATATTCATGCTGCTAGCAGTTACAAAGATCAATTTCAGAAAAGATGCTGTTAGCAGGAAACTATCAATAACTGCTGTGATAGATTTCAACATCTGAAGTGTTCTGTTTGTCTTCCAGGTGTGCACAGAGGCAGGGCGGTTGTATGAAGGTAATCTCATTGTAGGAAACAGTTAAAATGTTGTTAAAAATTTTGATTTCTAAATTGTTGATTCAACTCCAACCTTATTTATAAAAAAACTGTTCCAGATAATGGTGAAATAAAATTTAACATTGTCTTGGTTTCCTTGGCCAGTCTGTTTATCAGCTGAAAACACAGTAGAAAAGAAACTAACGTAGCATTGATTGACCTAAAAATTGCAGGATTGGTGACGATGATAAAACATCTTAGATCGATGCACTGGCTCCCTGTCCGATATCGCATAATGTTTAAAACCAGCACAACCACCCATCAAGCACTTTCATCAAAGTAACCACTGTATTTACATTTATTGCTTACACCTGCAAGACAGCGAAGCCAACTTTGATCATCTACATGTAGTTCTAATCCAATGTTTTCCCAGTGTTAAGACAAACGTCGGAACTAGAGCTTTCTAAGTTGCCACACCAACTCTGTGGAACTCACTTTCTATTAGCATTAAGTCGCCAGGAAATATATTAACATTTCACCATCAGCTAAAAACCCAATTGTGTACCAGTCCAACTGTTTACAACTGGAATTGTTGAACCGATTAGAAGCTGTCTAACCCTTTTGTTTTGGTGGGCTGCTGAGCTCGAGTTTACGGAGGATTTTAGTGCAATAGAAGTGTTTTATTGTATTGTAAATATTTGTTTCAGCTGTCCTGAGAGAAGGTGCTTTGCTCTTCAGGAAAGCAGCCAATGATCTTGTTCATAAGGTATGTGCCTATAGCAGTGTTAACTCCCTTCAGTTTTGCATCACCATTTAAGATATATGATATGTGCTGATGTATTACAAGATTATTGTAGTTTACAAATTGTGTTGTCAATCCTGGCAAGTATTGTTCCTCACTAAATGAAGATACATGTTATGTCATAGTGAGTAAGTATTGTTCCTCACTAAGTGAAGATACATGTTATGACATAGTGAGTAAGTATTGTTCCTCACAAAATGAAGATACATGTTATGACATAGTGAGTAAGTATTGTTCCTCACAAAATGAAGATACATGTTAGGTCATAGTGAGTAAGTATTGTTCTTCATTAAATGAAGATACATGTTATGTCATAGTGAGTAAGCATAAGTAAACAATACACCTTGATATATAGTAATAGTGATGTGGGCATAGTTATAATAATCTACACACATATTTATATTATATTTATTTATTGACGAATATCGATCTTTCCATCCAGCATGCAATGAAAACATGACATTCACTGTGAAACAATCAAACTAAACAAATATCGATCTTTCCATTCAGCATGCAATGAAAACATGACATTCAATGTGAAACAATCAAACTAAACAAATATCGATCTTTCCATTCAGCATGCAATGAAAACATGACATTCAATGTGAAACAATCAAACTAAACAAATATCGATCTTTCCATTCAGCATGCAATGAAAACATGACATTCAGTGTGAAACAATCAAACTAAACAAATAACGGTCAAATTATATGAAAACAAATTGTGGTTCCTTAAAACGCATTTATACAGTCAAGATTTTAAGATAGATATAGTTTATAACATAATTTTTAATAAAAATGATCAGATTTTGTACCTGTTCATGCGAATGCTTTGCAATGTTATTTACACATTTGTTTCAACAGGGTCACTTAACAACGAAAGAACGTTCAGATGACAGACCAACACTGGTTATGAATACATGCTCATGGCAAAGGTCGGAGGTCACATTCTGGCCAATGGAAATTTCATCAGAAAAGGCCGATGTAGTTACGCAGGAAGACAGGGAGGGAAGAACTTTGGGTATGGAGGATGTAACAGATGGAAACATGATTTACTTGACCTGCATCTTTCCCTAGGCAGCTCAGATCATCTATTTCGTTCTTATTGTTCGTAAAACTAAGCTTAACATACTTTGTCTGTCGCTGCGCCTAGAGTCTTGAATGAGCTTCTCATCGGTTTGAAATCATCTGTAACTATAGTTCTATTAAAAAAAAACTCAACGCATTTATTGAAAATTGCATTTCCACCATACATCTTCAGTGGCACTTTGTTCTGATAATGACTTTTGCGCATCCCTGTTCACGGGTATGTTTAATGATTTTGTTTTGTTGCGCCTGATCACTCCACCACTCAGTGGTCTTCCTCTTTTCTGCTGTCCTGTAAAATCCTGTTTGTGTGCTTACCTAATGATGTAAACGTGCACAAACCACCTTTTGTGTCTGATGACTTCTTTGATACATTTAGGGGTGAATATGTCCTCTCTGATCTTGATATTTTGTAATCTGTCTGTCCCGGTAACACCTCTTATAGCCCGCAGGAAACATCTCAAACACGTCAAGAGATTGTGTCACCTGTGATTGCAGCATCCAAGCATCAGCACTACATAGGCAGGCTTTAGCTGGATGACAGAGTCACAAAGCATTATTGACTTGGTAGAAACATTCTGAGTGTCGTTTATGTTGCAGTGTATGTGACGGACATCCCATCTCTTGGTCACTGTGCATTCAGACCAGCGGTCAACCTGCCCACTGTGGTCACTGTCGAGAAGCAGGTACTGTAGTGGGCGTTGACTCAGCCGAGGCTGCTTGGTCTGGCTTCCTATTCTCCTGTTTTACTTCTATGCTGTGTTATCATTAACACACAAGGCCAACAGGTGTATTGCTGTCTATAATAATAATAGTCTTTTGTCATGGGCGATAATGAGGAAATTTAGACATTTAGGTGCACTTCCAGGAAAGCAAAATGGTAACTCTGTGCTATCACTCAACAAGCAATACACTCAGATACACAATGCTTTAAGTGCATAACATTTTTGGCTGCCACGATTTGTAAGTGCAGTGTTGTTACTTCTGCAGAATGTCTGGTTTTATGTGAAATGTAAAATATTCTTCATTTTACCTATAGAAAACCACAATGTTCTATGCATTTCATTGTAATTTTACAGTATGCTAGATAATATTTTTACATAAATTTGAATACAGTGCAGTTCTAAACTCTGTATAATATATATCATATTACAAATGGTCTAATTTGGATTTTTATAATTAATATAATGCAAACGCACTCCTCTGCCAGAGTGAAGATCTGATCTGCGTACGCAATGGCCACATTGAGGCCGTACTGGACCACCTTGGCCGAGTGGTTCGACTGTGTACAGTCGACAATTTGTTAAGGTAAACATTACAAATCACAGGTGTAGCCTGTCTTGGGTGCTCAAGGAGCCCCGACCGCCCAATTGCCAAATGCCTTGCAAACCTCAGCATTTTCATGCTGAATGGAGGAGGCTAAGCTGTCCCCCTTGGAGCCACGCTGCATTATCATTATTACTGAACTAACTGAAACGTTTGATATCCATAGAATGCTGATGCCTCCGTCCTTCTCTTCCCTCTACTGACTCCTCCGTCCATCTCTTTCCTCTACTGATGCCTCCATCCTTCTCTTCCCTGTACTGATGCCTCCATCCTTCTCTTCCCTCTACTGACTCCTCCATCCTTCTCTTTCCTCTACTGATGCCTCCATCCTTCTCTTCCCTGTACTGATGCCTCCATCCTTCTCTTCCATCTACTGATGCCTCCATCCTTCTCTTCCCTCTACTGATGCCTCCGTCCTGCTCTTCCCTCTACTGACTCCTCCGTCCTTTTCTTTCCTCTACTGACGCCTCCATCCTTCTCTTCCCTGTACTGATGCCTCCATCATTCTCTTCCCTATACTGATGCCTCCATCCTTCTCTTCCCTCTACTGATGCCTCCGTCCTGCTCTTCCCTCTACTGACGTGTCCGTCATTCTCTTCCCTCTACTGATGCCTCCATCATTCTCTTCCCTATACTGATGCCTCCGTCCTTCTCTTCCCTCTACTGATGCCTCCGTCCTGCTCTTCCCTCTACTGATGCCTCCGTCCTGCTCTTCCCTCTACTAAATCCTCCGTCCTTTTCTTCCCTCTACTGATGCCTCCGTCCTTCTCTTTCCTCTACTGATGCCTCCATCCTGCTCTTCCCTCTACTAACTCCTCCGTCCTTCTCTTCCCTCTACTGATGCCTCCGTCCTTCTCTTCCCTCTACTGATGCCTCCTTCCTGCTCTTCCCTCTACTAACTCCTCCGTCCTTTTCTTCCCTCTACTGATGCCTCCGTCCTTCTCTTCCCTCTACTGATGCCTCCATCCTGCTCTTCCCTCTACTAACTCCTCCATCCTTCTCTTCCCTCTATTGATGCCTCCGTCCTGCTCTTCCCTCTACTGACTCCTCCGTCCTTTTCTTCCCTCTACTGATGCCTCCATCCTTCTCTTCCCTCTACTGACTCCTCCGTCCTTCTCTTTCCTCTACTAATGCCTCCGTCCTGCTCTTCCCTCTACTAACTCCTCCGTCCTTCTCTTCCCTGTACTGATGCCTCCGTCCTGCTCTTCCCTCTACTGACGCCTCCATCCTTCTCTTCCCTCTACTGATGCCTCCGTCCTTCTCTTCCCTCTACTGATGCCTCCGTCCTGCTCTTCCCTCTACTGACTCCTCCGTCCTTCTCTTTCCTCTACTGATGCCTCCATCATTCTTATCCCTATACTGATGCCTCCATCCTTCTCTTCCCTCTACTGATGCCTCCGTCCTTCTCTTCCCTCTACTGATGCCTCCGTCCTGCTCTTCCCTCTACTAACTCCTCCGACCTTTTCTTTCCTATACTGACGCCTCCATCATTCTCTTCCCTATACGGATGCCTCCATCCTTCTCTTCCCTCTACTGATGCCTCCATCCTGCTCTTCCCTTTACTGACGCCTCCGTCCTTCTCTTCCCTCTACTGACGCCTCCATCCTTCTCTTCCCTCTACTGATGCCTCCGTGCTGTTCTTCCCTCTACTGACACCTCCGTCCTTCTCTTCCCTCAACTGACGCCTCCGTCCTTCTCTTCCCTCTACTGACTCCTCCGTCCTTCTCTTTCCTCTACTGACGCCTCCGCTGTTCTCTTTCCTCTACTGACGCCTCCGTCCCTCTCTTCCCTCTACTGACGCCTCCGTCCTTCTCTTCCCTCTACTGACGCCTCCGTCCTTCTCTTTCCTCTACTGACGCCTCCGTCCCTCTCTTTCCTCTACTGACGCCTCCGTCCTTCTCTTCCCTCTACTGATACCTCCATCATTCTCTTCCCTATACTGATGCCTCCATCCTTCTCTTCCCTCTACTGATGCCTCCGTCCTGCTCTTCCCTCTACTGACTCCTCCGTCCTTCTCTTCCCTCTACTGCGAAGCCTTGAGCAGCTGCTGAAAACATGTTTTACGAATTTTGTTCCAGAGAATATATTCCTGGAAATGTGTTATAGAAATGTTGTAGCAGCTGGCAGCCACGCCAACCAGTTTGTGTTGTTTGATGATGTTCCACTCTTCTGGGATGCGTGGGACGTGATGGACTATCACCTCGAAACAAGGTAACTTAGTACACCTCTTCCAGTTAACAAGACAATTTGCCTGTTTAGTCATGCAAGACGACCTAAACAATTTGACTATTTTAAACGGTGTTAACATGAGACATTGTATTTTACTATAATATACACTTATTGAACGATGCTTGGTTTTATGCATCAGTTGCTTCATAATGTTGTATTGAGCGAACTTGTGAGCCCAATACAACATCCTAAAGCATTGAGTACATAAAACTTGTGAGCCCAATACAACATCCTAAAGCATTGACTACATAAAACTTGTGAGCCCAATACAACATCCTAAAGCATTGAGTACATAAAACTTGTGAGCCCAATACAACATCCTAAAGCATTGACTACATAAAACTTGTGAGCCCAATACAACATCCTGAAGCATTGAGTACATAAAACTTGTGAGCCCAATACAACATCCTTAAAGCATTGAGTACGTAAAACTTGTGAGCCCAATACAACATCCTAAAGCATTGACTACATAAAACTTGTGAGCCCAACACAACATCCTAAAGCATCGAGTACATAAAACTTGTGAGCCCAATACAACATCCTAAAGCATTGACTAAATAAAACTTGTGAGCCCAATACAACATCCTAAAGCATTGACTAAATAAAACTTGTGAGCCCAATACAACATCATAAAGCATTGAGTACATAAAACTTGTGAGCGCAATACAACATCCTTAAAGCATTGAGTACGTAAAACTTGTGAGCCCAATACAACATCCTAAAGCATTGACTACATAAAACTTGTGAGCCCAATACAACATCCTTAAAGCATTGAGTACGTAAAACTTGTGAGCCCAATACAACATCCTAAAGCATTGAGTACATAAAACTTGTGAGCCCAATACAACATCCTAAAGCATTGACTACATAAAACTTGTGAGCCCAACACAACATCCTAAAGCATCGAGTACATAAAACTTGTGAGCCCAATACAACATCCTTAAAGCATTGAGTACGTAAAACTTGTGAGCCCAATACAACATCCTAAAGCATTGAGTACATAAAATTTGTGAGCCCAATACAACATCCTAAAGCATCAAGTACATAAAACTTGTGAGCCCAATACAACATCCTAAAGCATTGACTACATAAAACTTGTGAGCCCAATATAACATCCTAAAGCATCGAGTACATAAAACTTGTGAGCCCAATACAACATCCTAAAGCATTGAGTACATAAAACTTGTGAGCCCAATACAACATCCTAAAGCATCGAGTACATAAAACTAGTGAGCCCAATACAACATCCTAAAGCATTGAGTACATAAAACTTGTGAGCCCAATACAACATCCTTAAAGCATTGAGTACGTAAAACTTGTGAGCCCAATACAACATCCTAAAGCATTGACTACATAAAACTTGTGAGCCCAACACAACATCCTAAAGCATCGAGTACATAAAACTTGTGAGCCCAATACAACATCCTAAAGCATTGACTAAATAAAACTTGTGAGCCCAATACAACATCCTAAAGCATTGACTAAATAAAACTTGTGAGCCCAATACAACATCATAAAGCATTGAGTACATAAAACTTGTGAGCGCAATACAACATCCTTAAAGCATCGAGTACATAAAACTTGTGAGCCCAATACAACATCCTAAAGCATTGACTAAATAAAACTTGTGAGCCCAATACAACATCCTAAAGCATTGACTAAATAAAACTTGTGAGCCCAATACAACATCATAAAGCATTGAGTACATAAAACTTGTGAGCGCAATACAACATCCTTAAAGCATTGAGTACGTAAAACTTGTGAGCCCAATACAACATCCTAAACCATTGAGTACATAAAACTTGTGAGCCCAATACAACATCCTAAAGCATTGACTACATAAAACTTGTGAGCTCAACACAACATCCTAAAGCATCGAGTACATAAAACTTGTGAGCCCAATACAACATCCTTAAAGCATTGAGTACGTAAAACTTGTGAGCCCAATACAACATCCTAAAGCATTGACTACATAAAACTTGTGAGCCCAATACAACATCCTAAAGCATCGAGTACATAAAACTTGTGAGCCCAATACAACATACTAAAGCATTGAGTACATAAAACTTGTGAGCCCAATACAACATCCTAAAGCATCGAGTACATAAAACTTGTGAGCCCAATACAACATCCTTAAAGCATTGACTACGTAAAACTTGTGAGCCCAATACAACATCCTAAAGCATTGAGTACATAAAACTTGTGAGCCCAGTACAACATCCTAAAGCATCGAGTACATAAAACTTGTGAGCCCAATACAACATCCTAAAGCATCGAGTACATAAAACTTGTGAGCCCAATACAACATCCTTAAAGCATTGAGTACGTAAAACTTGTGAGCCCAACACAACATCCTAAAGCATTGAGTACATAAAACTTGTGAGTCCAATACAACATCCTAAAGCATTGAGTACATAAAACTTGTGAGTCCAATACAACATCCTTAAAGCATTGAGTACGTAAAACTTGTGAGCCCAATACAACATCCTAAAGCATCGAGTACATAAAACTTGTGAGCCCAATACAACATCCTAAAGCATCGAGTACATAAAACTTGTGAGCCCAATACAACATCCTAAAGCATTGACTACATAAAACTTGTGAGCCCAATACAACATCCTAAAGCATTGACTACATAAAATTTGTGAGCCCAATACAACATCCTAAAGCATCGAGTACGTAAAACTTGTGAGCCCAATAGAACATCCTAAAGCATTGAGTACGTAAAACTTGTGAGCCCAATACAACATCCTAAAGCATTGACTACATAAAACTTGTGAGCCCAATACAGCATCCGAAAGCATTGACTACATAAAACTTGTGAGCCCAATACAACATCCTAAAGCATTGAGTACGTAAAACTTGTGAGCCCAATACAACATCCTAAAGCATTGACTACATAAAACTTGTGAGCCCAATACAACATCTTAAAGCATTGACTACATAAAACTTGTGAGCCCAATACAACATCCTAAAGCATTGACTACATAAAACTTGTGAGCCCAATACAACATCCTAAAGCATCGAGTACATAAAACTTGTGAGCCCAATACAACATCCTAAAGCATTGAGTACGTAAAACTTGTGAGCCCAATACAACATCCTAAAGCATTGACTACATAAAACTTTGTGAGCCCAATACAACATCCTAAAGCATTGACTACATAAAACTTGTGAGCCCAATACAACATCCTAAAGCATCGAGTACATAAAACTTGTGAGCCCAATACAACATCCTAAAGCATTGAGTACATAAAACTTGTGTGCCCAATACAACATCCTAAAGCATCGAGTACATAAAACTTGTGAGCCCAATACAACATCCTTAAAGCATTGAGTACGTAAAACTTGTGAGCCCAATACAACATCATAAAGCATTGAGTACATAAAACTTGTGAGCCCAATACAATATCCTAAAGCATCGAGTACATAAAACTTGTGAGCCCAATACAACATCCTTAAAGCATTGAGTACGTAAAACTTGTGAGCCCAACACAACATCCTAAAGCATTGAGTACATAAAACTTGTGAGCCCAATACAACATCCTAAAGCATCGAGTAAATAAAACTTGTGAGCCCAATACAACATCCTTAAAGCATTGAGTACGTAAAACTTGTGAGCCCAATACAACATCCTAAAGCATTGACTACATAAAACTTGTGAGCCCAATACAACATCCTAAAGCATCGAGTACATAAAACTTGTGAGCCCAATACAATATCCTTAAAGCATTGAGTACGTAAAACTTGTGAGCCCAATACAACATCCTAAAGCATTGACTACATAAAACTTGTGAGCCCAACACAACATCCTAAAGCATCGAGTACATAAAACTTGTGAGCCCAATACAACATCCTAAAGCATTGACTAAATAAAACTTGTGAGCCCAATACAACATCCTAAAGCATTGACTAAATAAAACTTGTGAGCCCAATACAACATCCTAAAGCATTGACTAAATAAAACTTGTGAGCCCAATACAACATCCTAAAGCATTGACTAAATAAAACTTGTGAGCCCAACACAACATCCTAAAGCATTGAGTACATAAAACTTGTGAGCCCAATACAACATCCTTAAAGCATTGAGTACGTAAAACTTGTGAGCCCAATACAACATCCTAAAGCATTGACTACATAAAACTTGTGAGCCCAACACAACATCCTAAAGCATCGAGTACATAAAACTTGTGAGCCCAATACAACATCCTAAAGCATTGACTAAATAAAACTTGTGAGCCCAATACAACATCATAAAGCATTGAGTACATAAAACTTGTGAGCGCAATACAACATCCTTAAAGCATTGAGTACGTAAAACTTGTGAGCCCAATACAACATCCTAAAGCATTGACTACATAAAACTTGTGAGCCCAATACAACATCCTTAAAGCATTGAGTACGTAAAACTTGTGAGCCCAATACAACATCCTAAAGCATTGAGTACATAAAACTTGTGAGCCCAATACAACATCCTAAAGCATTGACTACATAAAACTTGTGAGCCCAACACAACATCCTAAAGCATCGAGTACATAAAACTTGTGAGCCCAATACAACATCCTTAAAGCATTGAGTACGTAAAACTTGTGAGCCCAATACAACATCCTAAAGCATTGAGTACATAAAACTTGTGAGCCCAATACAACATCCTAAAGCATCGAGTACATAAAACTTGTGAGCCCAATACAACATCCTAAAGCATTGACTACATAAAACTTGTGAGCCCAATACAACATCCTAAAGCATCGAGTACATAAAACTTGTGAGCCCAATACAACATACTAAAGCATTGAGTACATAAAACTTGTGAGCCCAATACAACATCCTAAAGCATCGAGTACATAAAACTTGTGAGCCCAATACAACATCCTTAAAGCATTGAGTACGTAAAACTTGTGAGCCCAATACAACATCCTAAAGCATTGAGTACATAAAACTTGTGAGCCCAATACAACATCCTAAAGCATCGAGTACATAAAACTTGTGAGCCCAATACAACATCCTAAAGCATCGAGTACATAAAACTTGTGAGCCCAATACAACATCCTTAAAGCATTGAGTACGTAAAACTTGTGAGCCCAACACAACATCCTAAAGCATTGAGTACATAAAACTTGTGAGTCCAATACAACATCCTAAAGCATTGAGTACATAAAACTTGTGAGCCCAACACAACATTCTAAAGCATTGAGTACATAAACTTGTGAGTCCAATACAACATCCTAAAGCATTGAGTACATAAAACTTGTGAGCCCAATACAACATCCTAAAGCATTGAGTACATAAAACTTGTGAGCCCAATACAACATCATAAAGCATCGAGTACATAAAACTTGTGAGCCCAATACAACATCCTAAAGCATCGAGTACATAAAACTTGTGAGCCCAATACAACATCCTAAAGCATCGAGTACATAAAACTTGTGAGCCCAATACAACATCCTAAAGCATCGAGTACATAAAACTTGTGAGCCCAATACAACATCCTAAAGAATCGAGTACATAAAACTTGTGAGCCCAATACAACATCCTAAAGCATCGAGTACATAAAACTTGTGAGCCCAATACAACATCCTAAAGCATTGACTACATAAAACTTGTGAGCCCAATACAACATCCTAAAGCATTGACTACATAAAACTTGTGAGTCCAATAAAACATCCTAAAGCATCGAGTACATAAAACTTGTGAGCCCAATACAACATCCTAAAGCATTGACTACATAAAACTTGTGAGCCCAATACAACATCCTAAAGCATTGACTACATAAAACTTGTGAGCCCAATACAACATCCGAAAGCATTGACTACATAAAACTTGTGAGCCCAATACAACATCCTAAAGCATTGAGTACATAAAACTTGTGAGCCCAATACAACATCCTAAAGCATTGACTACATAAAACTTGTGAGTCCAATACAACATCCTAAAGCATTGAGTACATAAAACTTGTGAGCCCAATACAACATCCTAAAGCATTGAGTACATAAAACTTGTGAGCCCAATACAACATCCTAAAGCATCGAGTACATAAAACTTGTGAGCCCAAAACAACATCCTAAAGCATTGAGTACATAAAACTTGTGAGCCCAATACAACATCCTAAAGCATTGAGTACATAAAACTTGTGAGCCCAATACAACATCCTAAAGCATCGAGTACATAAAACTTGTGAGCCCAATACAACATCCTAAAGCATGGAGTACATAAAACTTGTGAGCCCAATACAACATCCTAAAGCATGGAGTACATAAAACTTGTGAGCCCAATACAACATCCTAAAGCATCGAGTACATAAAACTTGTGAGCCCAATACAACATCCTAAAGCATTGAGTACATAAAACTTGTGAGCCCAATACAACATCCTAAAGCATCGAGTAAATAAAACTTGTGAGCCCAATACAACATCCTAAAGCATCGAGTACATAAAACTTGTGAGCCCAATACAACATCCTAAAGCATCGAGTACATAAAACTTGTGAGCCCAATACAACATCCTAAAGCATTGACTACATAAAACTTGTGAGCCCAATACAACATCCTAAAGCATTGACTACATAAAACTTGTGAGCCCAATACAACATCCTAAAGCATTGACTACATAAAACTTGTGAGCCCAATACAACATCCTAAAGCATTGAGTACATAAAACTTGTGAGCCCAATACAACATCCTAAAGCATTGACTACATAAAACTTGTGAGCCCAATACAACATCCGAAAGCATTGACTACATAAAACTTGTGAGCCCAATACAACATCCTAAAGCATCGAGTACGTAAAACTTGTGAGCCCAATAGAACATCCTAAAGCATTGAGTACGTAAAACTTGTGAGCCCAATACAACATCCTAAAGCATTGACTACATAAAACTTGTGAGCCCAATACAGCATCCTAAAGCATTGACTACATAAAACTTGTGAGCCCAATACAACATCCTAAAGCATTGAGTACATAAAACTTGTGAGCCCAATACAACATCCTAAAGCATTGAGTACATAAAACTTGTGAGCCCAATACAACATCCTAAAGCATTGACTACATAAAACTTGTGAGCCCAATACAACATCCTAAAGCATTGACTACATAAAACTTGTGAGCCCAATACAACATCCTAAAGCATCGAGTACATAAAACTTGTGAGCCCAATACAACATCCTAAAGCATTGAGTACGTAAAACTTGTGAGCCCAATACAACATCCTAAAGCATTGACTACATAAAACTTGTGAGCCCAATACAACATCCTAAAGCATTGACTACATAAAACTTGTGAGCCCAATACAACATCCTAAAGCATTGAGTACATAAAACTTGTGAGCCCAATACAACATCCTAAAGCATTGACTACATAAAACTTGTGAGTCCAATACAACATCCTAAAGCATTGAGTACATAAAACTTGTGAGTCCAATACAACATCCTTAAAGCATTGAGTACGTAAAACTTGTGAGCCCAACACAACATTCTAAAGCATTGAGTACATAAAACTTGTGAGTCCAATACAACATCCTAAAGCATTGAGTACATAAAACTTGTGAGCCCAATACAACATCCTAAAGCATTGAGTACATAAAACTTGTGAGCCCAATACAACATCCTAAAGCATTGAGTACATAAAACTTGTGAGCCCAATACAACATCCTAAAGCATCGAGTAAATAAAACTTGTGAGCCCAATACAACATCCTTAAAGCATTGAGTACGTAAAACTTGTGAGCCCAATACAACATCCTAAAGCATTGACTACATAAAACTTGTGAGCCCAATACAACATCCTAAAGCATCGAGTACATAAAACTTGTGAGCCCAATACAACATCCTTAAAGCATTGAGTACGTAAAACTTGTGAGCCCAATACAACATCCTAAAGCATTGACTACATAAAACTTGTGAGCCCAACACAACATCCTAAAGCATCGAGTACATAAAACTTGTGAGCCCAATACAACATCCTAAAGCATTGACTAAATAAAACTTGTGAGCCCAATACAACATCCTAAAGCATTGACTAAATAAAACTTGTGAGCCCAATACAACATCCTAAAGCATTGAGTACATAAAACTTGTGAGCCCAATACAACATCCTAAAGCATTGACTACATAAAACTTGTGAGCCCAATACAACATCCTAAAGCATTGACTACATAAAACTTGTGAGCCCAACACAACATCCTAAAGCATTGAGTACATAAAACTTGTGAGCCCAATACAACATCCTTAAAGCATTGAGTACGTAAAACTTGTGAGCCCAATACAACATCCTAAAGCATTGAGTACATAAAACTTGTGAGCCCAACACAACATCCTAAAGCATCGAGTACATAAAACTTGTGAGCCCAATACAACATCCTAAAGCATTGACTACATAAAACTTGTGAGCCCAATACAACATCCTAAAGCATTGAGTACATAAAACTTGTGAGCCCAATACAACATCCTAAAGCATTGAGTACATAAAACTTGTGAGCCCAATACAACATCCTTAAAGCATTGAGTACGTAAAACTTGTGAGCCCAATACAACATCCTAAAGCATTGACTACATAAAACTTGTGAGCCCAATACAACATCCTTAAAGCTTTGAGTACGTAAAACTTGTGAGCCCAATACAACATCCTAAAGCATTGAGTACATAAAACTTGTGAGCCCAATACAACATCCTAAAGCATTGAGTACATAAAACTTGTGAGCCCAACACAACATCCTAAAGCATTGAGTACATAAAACTTGTGAGCCCAATACAACATCCTAAAGCATTGACTACATAAAACTTGTGAGCCCAATACAACATCCTAAAGCATTGAGTACATAAAACTTGTGAGCCCAATACAACATCCTAAAGCATTGAGTACATAAAACTTGTGAGCCCAATACAACATCCTAAAGCATTGACTACATAAAACTTGTGAGCCCAATACAACATCCTAAAGCATCGAGTACATAAAACTTGTGAGCCCAATACAACATACTAAAGCATTGAGTACATAAAACTTGTGAGCCCAATACAACATCCTAAAGCATCGAGTACATAAAACTTGTGAGCCCAATACAACATCCTAAAGCATTGACTAAATAAAACTTGTGAGCCCAATACAACATCCTAAAGCATTGACTAAATAAAACTTGTGAGCCCAATACAACATCCTAAAGCATTGAGTACATAAAACTTGTGAGCCCAATACAACATCCTAAAGCATTGACTACATAAAACTTGTGAGCCCAATACAACATCCTAAAGCATTGACTACATAAAACTTGTGAGCCCAATACAACATCCTAAAGCATTGACTACATAAAACTTGTGAGCCCAATACAACATCCTTAAAGCATTGAGTACATAAAACTTGTGAGCCCAATACAACATCCTAAAGCATTGACTACATAAAACTTGTGAGCCCAACACAACATCCTAAAGCATCGAGTACATAAAACTTGTGAGCCCAATACAACATCCTAAAGCATTGACTAAATAAAACTTGTGAGCCCAATACAACATCCTAAAGCATTGACTAAATAAAACTTGTGAGCCCAATACAACATCATAAAGCATTGAGTACATAAAACTTGTGAGCGCAATACAACATCCTTAAAGCATTGAGTACGTAAAACTTGTGAGCCCAATACAACATCCTAAAGCATTGACTACATAAAACTTGTGAGCCCAATACAACATCCTTAAAGCATTGAGTACGTAAAACTTGTGAGCCCAATACAACATCCTAAAGCATGGAGTACATAAAACTTGTGAGCCCAATACAACATCCTAAAGCATTGACTACATAAAACTTGTGAGCCCAACACAACATCCTAAAGCATCGAGTACATAAAACTTGTGAGCCCAATACAACATCCTTAAAGCATTGAGTACGTAAAACTTGTGAGCCCAATACAACATCCTAAAGCATTGAGTACATAAAACTTGTGAGCCCAATACAACATCCTAAAGCATCGAGTACATAAAACTTGTGAGCCCAATACAACATCCTAAAGCATTGAGTACATAAAACTTGTGAGCCCAATACAACATCCTAAAGCATTGAGTACATAAAACTTGTGAGCCCAATACAACATACTAAAGCATTGAGTACATAAAACTTGTGAGCCCAATACAACATCCTAAAGCATCGAGTACATAAAACTTGTGAGCCCAATACAACATCCTTAAAGCATTGAGTACGTAAAACTTGTGAGCCCAATACAACATCCTAAAGCATTGAGTACATAAAACTTGTGAGCCCAATACAACATCCTAAAGCATCGAGTACATAAAACTTGTGAGCCCAATACAACATCCTAAAGCATCGAGTACATAAAACTTGTGAGCCCAATACAACATCCTTAAAGCATTGAGTACGTAAAACTTGTGAGCCCAACACAACATCCTAAAGCATTGAGTACATAAAACTTGTGAGTCCAATACAACATCCTAAAGCATTGAGTACATAAAACTTGTGAGCCCAACACAACATTCTAAAGCATTGAGTACATAAAACTTGTGAGTCCAATACAACATCCTAAAGCATTGAGTACATAAAACTTGTGAGCCCAATACAACATCCTAAAGCATTGACTACATAAAACTTGTGAGCCCAATACAACATCCTAAAGCATTGACTACATAAAACTTGTGAGCCCAATACAACATCCTAAAGCATTGAGTACATAAAACTTGTGAGCCCAATACAACATCCTAAAGCATTGAGTACATAAAACTTGTGAGCCCAATACAACATCCTAAAGCATTGACTACATAAAACTTGTGAGTCCAATACAACATCCTAAAGCATTGAGTACATAAAACTTGTGAGCCCAATACAACATCCTAAAGCATTGAGTACATAAAACTTGTGAGCCCAATACAACATCCTAAAGCATCGAGTACATAAAACTTGTGAGCCCAATACAACATCCTAAAGCATCGAGTACATAAAACTTGTGAGCCCAATACAACATCCTAAAGCATCGAGTACATAAAACTTGTGAGCCCAATACAACATCCTAAAGCATCGAGTACATAAAACTTGTGAGCCCAATACAACATCCTAAAGCATTGAGTACATAAAACTTGTGAGCCCAATACAACATCATAAAGCATCGAGTACATAAAACTTGTGAGCCCAATACAACATCCTAAAGCATCGAGTACATAAAACTTGTGAGCCCAATACAACATCCTAAAGCATTGAGTACATAAAACTTGTGAGCCCAATACAACATCCTAAAGCATCGAGTACATAAAACTTGTGAGCCCAATACAACATCCTAAAGCATCGAGTACATAAAACTTGTGAGCCCAATACAACATCCTAAAGCATCGAGTACATAAAACTTGTGAGCCCAATACAACATCCTAAAGCATTGACTACATAAAACTTGTGAGCCCAATACAACATCCTAAAGCATTGAGTACATAAAACTTGTGAGCCCAATACAACATCCTAAAGCATCGAGTACATAAAACTTGTGAGCCCAATACAACATCCTAAAGCATTGACTACATAAAACTTGTGAGCCCAATACAACATCCTAAAGCATTGACTACATAAAACTTGTGAGCCCAATACAACATCCGAAAGCATTGACTACATAAAACTTGTGAGCCCAATACAACATCCTAAAGCATCGAGTACGTAAAACTTGTGAGCCCAATAGAACATCCTAAAGCATTGAGTACGTAAAACTTGTGAGCCCAATACAACATCCTAAAGCATTGACTACATAAAACTTGTGATCCCAATACAGCATCCTAAAGCATTGACTACATAACACTTGTGAGCCCAATACAACATCCTAAAGCATTGACTACATAAAACTTGTGAGCCCAATACAACATCCGAAAGCATTGACTACATAAAACTTGTGAGCCCAATACAACATCCTAAAGCATTGAGTACATAAAACTTGTGAGCCCAATACAACATCCTAAAGCATTGACTACATAAAACTTGTGAGCCCAATACAACATCCTAAAGCATGGAGTACATAAAACTTGTGAGCCCAATACAACATCCTAAAGCATTGAGTACGTAAAACTTGTGAGCCCAATACAACATCCTAAAGCATTGACTACATAAAACTTTGTGAGCCCAATACAACATCCTAAAGCATTGACTACATAAAACTTGTGAGCCCAATACAACATCCTAAAGCATCGAGTACATAAAACTTGTGAGCCCAATACAACATCCTAAAGCATTGAGTACATAAAACTTGTGTGCCCAATACAACATCCTAAAGCATCGAGTACATAAAACTTGTGAGCCCAATACAACATCCTTAAAGCATTGAGTATAAAACTTGTGAGCCCAATACAACATCATAAAGCATTGAGTACATAAAACTTGTGAGCCCAATACAATATCCTAAAGCATGAGAGTACATAAAACTTGTGAGCCCAATACAACATCCTTAAAGCATTGAGTACGTAAAACTTGTGAGCCCAATACAACATCCTAAAGCATTGAGTACATAAAACTTGTGAGCCCAATACAACATCCTAAAGCATTGAGTACATAAAACTTGTGAGCCCAATACAACATCCTAAAGCATTGAGTACATAAAACTTGTGAGCCCAATACAACATCCTAAAGCATTGACTACATAAAACTTGTGAGCCCAATACAACATCCTAAAGCATTGAGTACATAAAACTTGTGAGCCCAATACAACATCCTAAAGCATTGAGTACATAAAACTTGTGAGCCCAATACAACATCCTAAAGCATTGACTACATAAAACTTGTGAGCCCAATACAACATCCTAAAGCATTGAGTACATAAAACTTGTGAGCCCAATACAACATCCTAAAGCATTGACTAAATAAAACTTGTGAGCCCAATACAACATCCTAAAGCATTGACTACATAAAACTTGTGAGCCCAATACAACATCCTAAAGCATTGAGTACATAAAACTTGTGAGCCCAATACAACATCCTAAAGCATTGAGTACATAAAACTTGTGAGCCCAATACAACATCCTAAAGCATTGAGTACATAAAACTTGTGAGCCAAACAACATCCTAAAGCATCAATAAAACTTGTGAGCCATACAACATCCTAAAGCATTGACTACATAAAACTTGTGAGCCCAATACAACATCCTAAAGCATTGACTAAATAAAACTTGTGAGCCCAATACAACATCCTAAAGCATTGAGTAATAAAACTTGTGAGCCCAATACAACATCCTAAAGCATTGAGTACATAAAACTTGTGAGCCCAATACAACATCCTAAAGCATTGACTACATAAAACTTGTGAGCCCAATACAACATCCTAAAGCATTGATAATAAAACTTGTGAGCCCAATACAACATCCTAAAGCATTGAGTACATAAAACTTGTGAGCCCAATACAACATCCTAAAGCATTGAGTACATAAAACTTGTGAGCCCAATACAACATCCTAAAGCATTGAGTACATAAAACTTGTGAGCCCAATACAACATCCTAAAGCATTGAGTACATAAAACTTGTGAGCCCAATACAACATCCTAAAGCATTGAGTACATAAAACTTGAGAGCCCAATACAACATCCTAAAGCATCGAGTACATAAAACTTGTGAGCCCAATACAACATCCTAAAGCATTGACTACATAAAACTTGTGAGCCCAATACAACATCCTAAAGCATCGAGTACATAAAACTTGTGAGCCCAATACAACATCCTAAAGCATTGAAAATCTAACATAAAACTTGTGAGCCCAATACAACATCCTAAAGCATTGAGTACATAAAACTTGTGAGCCCAATACAACATCCTAAAGCATTGACTACATAAAACTTGTGAGCCCAATACAACATCCTAAAGCATTGACTACATAAAACTTGTGAGCCCAATACAACATCCTAAAGCATTGAGTACATAAAACTTGTGAGCCCAATACAACATCCTAAAGCATTGACTACATAAAACTTGTGAGCCCAATACAACATCCTAAAGCATTGACTACATAAAACTTGTGAGCCCAACACAACATCCTAAAGCATTGAGTACATAAAACTTGTGAGCCCAATACAACATCCTAAAGCATTGAGTACATAAAACTTGTGAGCCCAATACAACATCCTAAAGCATTGACTACATAAAACTTGTGAGCCCAATACAACATCCTAAAGCATTGAGTACATAAAACTTGTGAGCCCAATACAACATCCTAAAGCATTGACTACATAAAACTTGTGAGCCCAATACAACATCCTAAAGCATTGACTACATAAAACTTGTGAGCCCAATACAACATCATAAAGCATTGAGTACATAAAACTTGTGAGCCCAATACAACATCCTAAAGCATTGAGTACGTAAAACTTGTGAGCCCAATACAACATCCTAAAGCATTGACTACATAAAACTTGTGAGCCCAATACAACATCCTTAAAGCATTGAGTACATAAAACTTGTGAGCCCAATACAACATCCTAAAGCATTGAGTACATAAAACTTGTGAGCCCAATACAACATCCTAAAGCATTGAGTACATCAAACTTGTGAGCCCAATACAACATCCTAAAGCATCAGTACATAAAACTTGTGAGCCCAATACAACATCCTAAAGCATTGAGTACATAAAACTTGTGAGCCCAATACAACATCCTAAAGCATTGAGTACATAAAACTTGTGAGCCCAATACAACATCCTAAAGCATCGAGTACATAAAACTTGTGAGCCCAATACAACATCCTAAAGCATTGACTACATAAAACTTGTGAGCCCAATACAACATCCTAAAGCATTGAGTACATAAAACTTGTGAGCCCAATACAACATCCTAAAGCATTGACTACATAAAACTTGTGAGCCCAATACAACATCCTAAAGCATTGACTACATAAAACTTGTGAGCCCAATACAACATCCTAAAGCATTGAGTACATAAAACTTGTGAGCCCAATACAACATCCTAAAGCATTGACTACATAAAACTTGTGAGCCCAATACAACATCCTAAAGCATTGACTACATAAAACTTGTGAGCCCAATACAACATCCTAAAGCATTGAGTACATAAAACTTGTGAGCCCAATACAACATCCTAAAGCATTGAGTACATAAAACTTGTGAGCCCAATACAACATCCTAAAGCATTGAGTACATAAAACTTGTGAGCCCAATACAACATCCTAAAGCATTGAGTACATAAAACTTGTGAGCCCAATACAACATCCTAAAGCATTGAGTACATAAAACTTGTGAGCCAATACAACATCCTAAAGCATTGAGTACATAAAACTTGTGAGTCCAATACAACATCCTAAAGCATTGAGTACATAAAACTTGTGAGCCCAATACAACATCCTAAAGCATTGAGTACATAAAACTTGTGAGCCCAATACAACATCCTAAAGCATCGAGTACATAAAACTTGTGAGCCCAATACAACATCCTAAAGCATTGAGTACATAAAACTTGTGAGCCCAATACAACATCCTAAAGCATGAAGTACATAAAACTTGTGAGCCCAATACAACATCCTAAAGCATCGAGTACATAAAACTTGTGAGCCCAATACAACATCCTAAAGCATCGAGTACATAAAACTTGTGAGCCCAATACAACATCCTAAAGCATAGAGTACATAAAACTTGTGAGCCCAATACAACATCCTAAAGCATCGAGTACATAAAACTTGTGAGCCCAATACAACATCCTAAAGCATCAGTACATAAAACTTGTGAGCCCAATACAACATCCTAAAGCATCGAGTACATAAAACTTGTGAGCCCAATACAACATCCTAAAGCATTGAGTACATAAAACTTGTGAGCCCAATACAACATCCTAAAGCATCGAGTACATAAAACTTGTGAGCCCAATACAACATCCTAAAGCATCGAGTACATAAAACTTGTGAGCCCAATACAACATCCTAAAGCATTGAGTACATAAAACTTGTGAGCCCAATACAACATCCTAAAGCATTGACTACATAAAACTTGTGAGCCCAATACAACATCCTAAAGCATTGACTACATAAAACTTGTGAGCCCAATACAACATCCTAAAGCATTGACTACATAAAACTTGTGAGCCCAATACAACATCCTAAAGCATTGACTACATAAAACTTGTGAGCCCAATACAACATCCTAAAGCATTGACTACATAAAACTTGTGAGCCCAATACAACATCCTAAAGCATTGAGTACATAAAACTTGTGAGCCCAATACAACATCCTAAAGCATTGAGTACATAAAACTTGTGAGCCCAATACAACATCCTAAAGCATTGAGTACATAAAACTTGTGAGCCCAATACAACATCCTAAAGCATTGAGTACATAAAACTTGTGAGCCCAATACAACATCCTAAAGCATTGAGTACATAAAACTTGTGAGCCCAATACAACATCCTAAAGCATTGAGTACATAAATCTGCGGTGAGTCCAATACAACATCCTAAAGCATTGAGTACATAAAACTTGTGAGCCCAATACAACATCCTAAAGCATTGAGTACATAAAACTTGTGAGCCCAATACAACATCCTAAAGCATTGAGTACATAAAACTTGTGAGCCCAATACAACATCCTAAAGCATGAGTACATAAAACTTGTGAGCCCAATACAACATCCTAAAGCATCGAGTACATAAAACTTGTGAGCCCAATACAACATCCTAAAGCATCGAGTACATAAAACTTGTGAGCCCAATACAACATCCTAAAGCATCGAGTACATAAAACTTGTGAGCCCAATACAACATCCTAAAGCATCGAGTACATAAAACTTGTGAGCCCAATACAACATCCTAAAGCATCGAGTACATAAAACTTGTGAGCCCAATACAACATCCTAAAGCATGAGTACATAAAACTTGTGAGCCCAATACAACATCCTAAAGCATCAGTGACTACATAAAACTTGTGAGCCCAATACAACATCCTAAAGCATTGACTACATAAAACTTGTGAGCCCAATACAACATCCTAAAGCATAAAGCATGATACATAAAACTTGTGAGCCCAATACAACATCCTAAAGCATTGACTACATAAAACTTGTGAGCCCAATACAACATCCTAAAGCATTGACTACATAAAACCTGTGAGCCCAATACAACATCCAAAGCATTGACTACATAAAACTTGTGAGCCCAATACAACATCCTAAAGCATTGAGTACATAAAACTTGTGATCCCAATACAACATCCTAAAGCATTGACTACATAAAACTTGTGAGCCCAATACAACATCCTAAAGCATTGACTACATAAAACTTGTGAGCCCAATACAACATCCGAAAGCATTGACTACATAAAACTTGTGAGCCCAATACAACATCCTAAAGCATTGAGTACATAAAACTTGTGAGCCCAATACAACATCCTAAAGCATTGAGTACGTAAAACTTGTGAGCCCAATACAACATCCTAAAGCATTGACTACATAAAACTTGTGAGTCCAATACAACATCCTAAAGCATTGAGTACATAAAACTTGTGAGTCCAATACAACATCCTAAAGCATTGAGTACATAAAACTTGTGAGCCCAACACAACATCCTAAAGCATTGACTACATAAAACTTGTGAGTCCAATACAACATCCTAAAGCATTGAGTACATAAAACTTGTGAGCCCAATACAACATCCTAAAGCATTGAGTACATAAAACTTGTGAGCCCAATACAACATCCTAAAGCATCGAGTACATAAAACTTGTGAGCCCAATACAACATCCTAAAGCATTGAGTACATAAAACTTGTGAGCCCAATACAACATCCTAAAGCATTGAGTACATAAAACTTGTGAGTCCAATACAACATCCTAAAGCATTGAGTACATAAAACTTGTGAGCCCAATACAACATCCTAAAGCATTGAGTACATAAAACTTGTGAGCCCAATACAACATCCTAAAGCATTGAGTACATAAAACTTGTGAGCCCAATACAACATCCTAAAGCATCGAGTACATAAAACTTGTGAGCCCAATACAACATCCTAAAGCATCGAGTACATAAAACTTGTGAGCCCAATACAACATCCTAAAGCATCGAGTACATAAAACTTGTGAGCCCAATACAACATCCTAAAGCATCGAGTACATAAAACTTGTGAGCCCAATACAACATCCTAAAGCATCGAGTACATAAAACTTGTGAGCCCAATACAACATCCTAAAGCATCGAGTACATAAAACTTGTGAGCCCAATACAACATCCTAAAGCATCGAGTACATAAAACTTGTGAGCCCAATACAACATCCTAAAGCATTGACTACATAAAACTTGTGAGCCCAATACAACATCCTAAAGCATTGAGTACATAAAACTTGTGAGCCCAATACAACATCCTAAAGCATGGAGTACATAAAACTTGTGAGCCCAATACAACATCCTAAAGCATTGAGTACATAAAACTTGTGAGCCCAATACAACATCCTAAAGCATTGACTACATAAAACTTGTGAGCCCAATACAACATCCTAAAGCATTGAGTACATAAAACTTGTGAGCCCAATACAACATCCTAAAGCATTGAGTACATAAAACTTGTGAGCCCAATACAACATCCTAAAGCATTGAGTACATAAAACTTGTGAGTCCAATACAACATCCTAAAGCATTGAGTACATAAAACTTGTGAGTCCAATACAACATCCTTAAAGCATTGAGTACGTAAAACTTGTGAGCCCAACACAACATTCTAAAGCATTGAGTACATAAAACTTGTGAGTCCAATACAACATCCTAAAGCATTGAGTACATAAAACTTGTGAGCCCAATACAACATCCTAAAGCATTGAGTACATAAAACTTGTGAGCCCAATACAACATCATAAAGCATCGAGTACATAAAACTTGTGAGCCCAATACAACATCCTAAAGCATCGAGTACATAAAACTTGTGAGCCCAATACAACATCCTAAAGCATCGAGTACATAAAACTTGTGAGCCCAATACAACATCCTAAAGCATCGAGTACATAAAACTTGTGAGCCCAATACAACATCCTAAAGCATCGAGTACATAAAACTTGTGAGCCCAATACAACATCCTAAAGCATCGAGTACATAAAACTTGTGAGCCCAATACAACATCCTAAAGCATCGAGTACATAAAACTTGTGAGCCCAATACAACATCCTAAAGCACTGACTACATAAAACTTGTGAGCCCAATACAACATCCTAAAGCATTGACTACATAAAACTTGTGAGCCCAATACAACATCCTAAAGCATCGAGTACATAAAACTTGTGAGCCCAATACAACATCCTAAAGCATTGACTACATAAAACTTGTGAGCCCAATACAACATCCTAAAGCATTGACTACATAAAACCTGTGAGCCCAATACAACATCCGAAAGCATTGACTACATAAAACTTGTGAGCCCAATACAACATCCTAAAGCATTGAGTACGTAAAACTTGTGAGCCCAATACAACATCCTAAAGCATTGACTACATAAAACTTGTGAGCCCAATACAACATCCTAAAGCATTGACTACATAAAACTTGTGAGCCCAATACAACATCCTAAAGCATTGACTACATAAAACTTGTGAGCCCAATACAACATCCTAAAGCATCGAGTACATAAAACTTGTGAGCCCAATACAACATCCTAAAGCATTGAGTACGTAAAACTTGTGAGCCCAATACAACATCCTAAAGCATTGACTACATAAAACTTGTGAGCCCAATACAACATCCTAAAGCATCGAGTACGTAAAACTTGTGAGCCCAATACAACATCCTAAAGCATTGACTACATAAAACTTGTGAGCCCAATACAACATCCTAAAGCATTGACTACATAAAACTTGTGAGCCCAGTACAACATCCTAAAGCATTGACTACATAAAACTTGTGAGCCCAATACAACATCCTAAAGCATTGACTACATAAAACTTGTGAGCCCAATACAACATCCTAAAGCATTGACTACATAAAACCCATTACCTTTCGATAAGGTATTTATTATTCATAAACAACATTTCAACAATTTAATACAGTAAAATGGTAATTTATGCATTGTATGATGAGCACCATTTGAATGAATTAATACCAGTATTTATTGCACTGGATGTCACACCTGGCTGGACAGTTTATATCACCGTAGATAATGCTTTATTAGTAGCAATTACCCATGTAATAAAACAAAATATAACACTCCAAGGGTGGGATTCTACACAGTCCATTAAGTAAATGTGGGATCCTACGCATACCACTGCCTAAATCCTAACATAATTAATGTTGGTCTACAACATTTATGTTTTTTCTATTGAAAATAGCTAATGTTGTCATGGTGCTGTCTGTTGATCACACATTTAGAGCACACATGTAGAAAGACATATTTTGTAAAGTGATGATGACGATTGCTTGTGGGATAAGAATTGTTAGTTGTGTGCTGCTGAAACGATCCCTTTAAATATGTCTGATATTGACAGGTCCCCCATTTTGGACGTCATTGAAGGCGCAACAATCGTGGAGTCGGGTCCCCTCAGGGTAACAATAAAGGTAATACACCCAAAATTACTGTACAACCCTGTCACATACAGTGTTAATAACCAGTTATCTTTCACACAGAATGCAATACTAATGGGGTGATTCCCGCGATAGTGACCATGACAATACTATGTTCCATTCGACCAAAAAACCGCTGCATCCTGAATATTTCTATAAAGTTCTCTGTGTCTTTTTGAAGACTTATAACTGGTTATTATATTTACAAAACCCATAAGGTTGATACTTTTATGTGAGTAGCTGTGTGAAGCATGGTGGTTAAACCACCAGACTTTCAACCGAGAGGACTGGGATTGGAATTCACTGGTTGCCATTTCAAAAGTTTGGCAATGTCGTTCACCTCGCATAGTGTCTCTCGGAAGAAACCCAAAAAGCCATTGGTCCCCTCAATCTGGTGTCTGTGCCAGCGGAAGTAAAATATCCGAGACGGGGTAAATGTGTAACCTACTGTGGACTCGATATCTCATGAGTCAATGCAGAAGCGTCCATGACGTGGCTCAGTCAATTCCGCTAACAACCTCACTTGAGGACACCATTGAATGAATGAATTAATAAAATACGTATGATGTAATTGTTTGCTTGTTTAGGTGACTCTCAGGATCAGTGACGACAGTAAGATATGCCAGTACATATCACTTGATGCTGGTGCAAAATATCTCAAGTTCTACACTGAGGTAATATTTAAGATTTAATTCTGCTATATTAAACCATAGATTTTTCATAAGACCAATTTTAAATAACTCTTCTGTTCAGTAGTTTTTTCTTTGTTTTGTAGAAATATAACAATCAATGTCAGTTGAATCAGTTTAATACATTACAGGTCGCACCTTTGTCTACATCACATCTTACTGACCCCCTATCTTGAGCTTGACATTTCTTATATAGCACCTCGTAGAGGCCGCTCCAAGCCTCTCATACATTGTGCGAGAGAGCTGCAATGTCTGTAATTATGTAAGAATGGTGTTATGCCACAGTGCATTTAGATACATTATTTGAGATATTTTTCTGTGCACATTGATATTTTTTTGGTATTCTATTTTATTATAAGGTAGTAATAATAATAGGTATAACATAATTTACACATGACTGTTCCTATATGTAAGCATCACTATTCTATTGATTTGTGAATTTTACTGTAATAATTATTTGGATCAATGTTGTATTTTAAGCGTCTCTGCACATATTTTATTTCTGGATATATGGCATCATATCAATAAAGATTATTATTATCATTATAGGCATTAATAATAAACATGTCCAACTTTAGCTATACCTATTAGCTATATGCTTTGGGGTTGCGACTTGCTTTATTAGAGCAATTTACATTCCGTTTGCATTGTTTTGTGCTAACACTTGAATGATAACTCTGATTAACAGGAAGTTATCCAGGGGTCTCTGGTGTATTCATTTGCATATTAACGTGTATAACTTGTAGTACCCCGGTACTACCTGTGTTGCTGACATTATTTAAATAAACTTTTTTTATTAATAATTAAACTCAAATTCAACAAGTTTTTTGTTTACTTGATTACCACGATGACCTGACTATGAGTTTTTGTGATTTTGTTAAAGGCCTATCATTTGATTAGTTTTGTGAAAATGAAAGCTGACTTGTTTTCCTTTCAGAACTAGTGATATCACTGAAAACGATGCTATTACTATTCTATATCTCTTGTCAATCAGTGGCTTCATGATTTAAAATGTCTGCATTTTCTTTGACTACCAAGTTATTATTGTGTTCATTAATTCAGGTCATTATAGTTATTTTCTGATGTGTATCTGTGAACAAATTGATATTATCTCACCACCAGGTGGATTGGCACGAGAGTCACAAATTCCTCAAAGTTGAGTTTCCTCTCGGGATTGTGTCCCCACAAGTGACATATGAGATCCAGTTTGGTCACATACAGCGACCAAATCACTTCAACACATCGTGGGATTGGGCACGATTTGAGGTACTGTATTCTTCCTAATAAGTGTACAGTATGCTTACAAAAAATTAAACACGAATAAATTTCATGAAATGTGTTCTAATAAGCGTACACCTAAGTTTGTAAATAAAGACGATGTCGACGACTCGCTTGGATGACATGCGGCCCTGGGCACACAGTTGACTAATGCCACTCGACACCGACAACGTAGAACCAGTGACTGAAGAAACCACATTGACTTTTATTGTCATTGATATTGGTCCTAGGTTAGCAGCAATATTCACACCCAAAGCGATGAAATGCCAATACCTTCCCAATGACGTTAAGTCGGCAGGAAATAGTAACATTTCACCGTCAACTAAAAACCCACCTGTTTAAACTTGCTTATAAACATAGTCCATGGCATGGGCATAGCTCCTTTTGCTTTGGTGTGCAGCTGAGCTTGGGTTTCCTGAAGATTTTGGCGCAACAAGTTTTTTTTTGTATTGTATAGATCTATGTTAGAAGTTGGCGATCTTCATTCACATCTGTACAGCATCATCTGGTGGAGTAGTGTAACACAATTGCTTGAGGACTTGCTTATTTTAAATGAATCGTTCATTGAATTTCAGTGGTTAATTATATATGCGGCTAGTTGGCATTTCCGTATAATTAAAACTGCCTCGTTCCTCGGATCTCAAAGTTCATCTAGATTGACAATGTAATAATATTTTAATATTCTTTAATGTTTTTTTATGTAGTATATTTAATGTCAGAAATTGTACAAAACAGAAATTCGAAAATGCTGCATCACTACCGAGTCTCCGACGTAATTGTTGAGCTGGAGAGGCGAGTGGCATGGGACTGTATGTACTAGTATTTATAACATGTTGATTGGTTAAAAGTAATATTTATACAAAACATCATGAAAATAATATTTTCCCATCGCTCAGTTGTTCCGCTCAGCTACGCCAAGACGCTTTTTGCAACTGAATAAATACTAAGGGGTCCCTTACTACAGTATACTCGCTAGATGGCACTGTGGTTGTCTTGCCATGCGCGCATGCTAACGGCATACGTTGAATCTGCTTCCTCAGCTTATTCAGCCTATCGCAAATCCGGTTCATTGGTGTCCAAATATGTAGTGTGTGAATAGTTTATGTAATATCCGCGGTTGATTTAATTTTAAAAATGCCTATTTTTGTTCAAATCATCAAAACAGTTGACTTCAGTCGTTAAATCTGGTAAGGTTTAAAATAGTGGATATCCAAAATAGTAAACACTGGTCAATGCTGATCATGGGCGTGACTTCCATCCTCTTGCCGAACACATGACAAAGTTAAAAAATTTCACCAAGGAAGAAAATTGTGATTTTTCAGCATTTCGATATTCACTTCATGTAATGTTTGACCAAGCATTAAGTAATTTAATAGTTTGATGATTTCACATAAACTACAAACAAAAGTTGCACAAACAAGTTAGTATGTTGCAATGGATACTAGGTAGGTTTGTTTTTTCGCAAACTATTTGAAATGAGACTAGCAAAAACATCGAATTGAGGAAGCACCTTTAAGTAAGCGTTTCGCTTCGAATTTGACACATGAACATTTCGGTCAACCATTCGTGGTTACTACTTGTCAAAAAATACTTATGAATGTTGTATGGAACTACCAGACATTTATACATTCATGGATGGTGGGCAAAAGGATACCAGAGCATTGCAATGTTGGCTGATGTTGGTAAATATTTGATGGGAGTGAAAGTTTGTCAGTCATTGCTGAATTGTGACATTGATGGAGAGGATATTATACTCGAGTTGCCTGATTTCATGCACCGTTTGGTTCGCGTATTCATGGTTAGCAAGACTATCCAATTATCATTTTAGTGACTAAATTCCTCATTTTTGTATGATGCTATGACCAGAGCCGATGCTGTCAGTTTGGCACAAACACTGAACTCCAGTGGCATTGATCAACCGCCAATTGCAGAACAATAAAATGCTGTGTTGCCACGGAATTGAGCGATGCACAAAGTTGGAAGACGCAAGCTGGATTTGCAACATATCGCAACAAAATTGGGGCGTATGCTTATTAGACCCTGTTTAGAGCATGTAAGCTTATTAGGGCGAATACAGTAATGCCATTTGCTTGTTAGTTTTTCACACCATATTTTTTTCTGATGTAACCCCTTAGCAAAAAATATATATAGAATATTCTGTAGAATTTTTGCAGCGTCAATTCTATGGAATTCAGAAAATATTTTATGAAATTTGTAGTGAATTCTATAGAAATATTTCTGCAAATATCTTTTAGAATATTCTTTAAAAAACACAATATTCTATTATGCTCTGTAGAATTCAGTAACATTCTATTCAGTTCATTGCATATCTATATAATACTGAAATACACTTAATCAAATTCATGACTGCAGAAAGGTGTTTTAATGAACCAAAGCATTCTTAATGTAAATCAGCCATTATCTTTTTATGTATCTACAATAAACCATGACAGTAAATGCATTGTTAAGAAGTGCCTAGTTGTGAAATACTTGATGTTACAATCAGTTGCTACAATTGATATAACATTTCACATGTTCAAATATTTACCACAAATGCAAAATGACACTGTTGATATGGAACCACAACCAGGTTTGTTTCTTTAATTTATGTAGGACAGAGCAGCCAGTCACATGATGTGTTGCCATGGTTACAGGTGTGTGGTCACAAGTGGGCTGACCTGTCCGAGTACGATTGGGGTGTGGCGGTGCTGAACGACTCTCACTATGGATGGTCATGCATAGACAGCGTCCTTAGACTCTCCCTGTACGTGTCCTTAATTGTCCTTCCTTTTACTGTTTCATTTATATCTTGCTTATTTGCTGCCCTAACAATGCGTCCTTCCCATTGTACCACCACTCTACCTGGTGGACTATGATGGAACATAAAGATTCAGGTAACATAACAACAGGCCTATACATTAAACAATCTGAATATGACATGTTCTCGGAATTACCCAAATCTTTAAGTTCCATTGTGTTCCACCAGGTAGCATGGTAGGAATGGGATGTATCTATTGAGTAGTTTCAAAAATGTTTTTTTTTTATTTTGTTGAAGAATGCAAAACTGTATGCAAAAAAAAAGAAATCTTTGGTTAACTAAGAAATTAACTAATCTGCTCATGTTTGAAATGGAATGGTGATTCAATCAAACAATCAACTTCTTTATTTAAGACATGTAAATATTATATGTTTTCCAAAAATAAAGATTCATAAAATACGATATTGTCATTATTCCTAAACTTATTAATAAACAGTGACTTATTTAGGGGGGGCATTGGGCCATGGCCTTTTAATTAATTGTTTTCCATTGCGCCTCTACATGGTAGCATGATAAACTAATGGTGACAATGTTTGGGCCCCTAACAATATCCTAGATATGCCACTGTTCATAAACATATACACAAGTTGTCTAATTATTGTTTTCGTAAATAGCTGCGCCACTTGTGCGTGTGTGTGTTGAGACAGATTGAGATCGAGCAAGGCGCCAGACCAGACAGCCGACATGGGCGAGCATAAGTTCACATATGCCCTGATGCCCCATACAGGTTTGTCTACACCAACCACGCTACTTAAGTTCTACTAAACTAGCAGATATGACCCAAATATCTGAGACCTCCAAGTAAATTTTATTGCGGGGGCAGTTAGTAGTGTAGTGGTTAGTACACCGGACTCTCAATCTAAAGGACCAGTGTTTGATTCCTGCTCCACTGTTTCGAAACTTGGCCAATTTTTGTCACTCCACGTTGCCTCAGTTCACTCAGCTTACAAATACCTTCGCGTAGTAATTGCATTATGGCTGAATGCTTCCCAGTGAACTAGAATTGGTGTTAAAAATTTGAACAAAACATGATAGCCTTTTTATTATATACATTTTTAACAGGCTTGTATTTGTAGAATAAAAGTAATAATTTGTATCCCATGAACAGCTATCATAATCTTTACAAAATATAATCAAAAGACAACATCATGACAATATTAGTTGTTTTCAAAACAAATGGAATTATTGAAGACCAATGTTGATTATGGTTCGCTTTCAGCAACATTGTACTTAGAATCCCATCCTTTGTTGAACTGAATCATTCTTCGTTTCCAATCTTTAGCCATCGTCTATCATGACACCTTTTTAGAAAAGCACAAGAACTCCGAATTGTCAGTCAGTATGCATTGGTAATTGTAATCTTTTTTCCACATTTGAACACATTTTATACCAAGGTTTTGTCACTTATTTTTCGTTGTCATATGCACATCATAGGTTTGGAAATTAGGATTGCATACACTGTCCCTTCTCTTGATAAATAAATTGGAGGAGAAATAAACTAAATATATAATATATTTTATTTGGCATAGCGCCAGATCCAGAATTGTTCGTAGCACTTCACATTATATAAAAATTTAATAAGATAGTCTAGAATAGCTAATTAAATAAACATGAAAATACTAATAAGAGTTTTTAAATAAATATATCACAATGAGATATTATAGAATTTGTAAGTGAACTAGACTAAAAGGCTAATAGAAATCAATGTAAAGTAAATAACTCTCATGTCTACAATGTTTCAGGAACGTTTCAGTCAGCCGGGGTGATACAGGCTGCCTATGAATTAAACGAACCACTTGTACACCTTGGAGGAGATGGTGAAGGTTCTTCCAGACCTTTGATCGGTGACACATCCTATTTCTTCATTGACTCTTCAGCTGTGATTCTAGAGACTGTCAAGAAGGTATGGAATTGTTTAATTCTGACTAGATAAGGCCTTTTTTACAGATTTTCTTTTAACACAACAGTCGGTCGGTGAAATAAAAACTAATAAAATAGTAATCCATAATATGTAACGCCTATGGTAGTCATGAACTAGATTAGTCTATTATTTATGCGAATAAACAACTTTCTTATAAAAAAAATTCTATGACAATGCATTCATTCATTCAATATATATATTCTTTTAAAATATTGTGTTTTTGCACACTTGCTGTCCTGCGGCTCACTCCATAAGACGCTGATGCAATGTGACACTAATTGGACCAAATCTGTGCGCAAGACAATATTTTTTAAGAGTATATTTTTGTACGTGGAATGATGTTTCATGCTAAAATACGACATGATGAAAACGTAAAGAAGTTTTTGCCTTTGATGGCAATCTTGTTAAATCTTGTTAAAAAAACAAAAGGTCAACATTATAAATACACATCTAACTGATGCATCCTATAGGCTTTTTAATATATTGATGGTGCAGGCATTTATGCAATAACTAGATAATCTGTTCCATTCATTTATTATCCTCTGGTGGAATGAGTACTTTCTCATATCCAGTCTTCACTGTTCCTTAGCTAATGCTACTTTGTGCCTTCTTGGTCAACTACTTTGTTTACTGTACATATGAAGGATATATTTCTAGTATTATCTTCATAATCATTAAAAATCTGTTTAAACTATTAACGGGTCTCCCCGTAATCTTCTGGTCTCTAGTGTTATCAAACCACACTATATTACGAACATGTGTCAAACCACAATCTTTTTTCATAACTAAGGTATCTCAGTTGTGAATTCAGTTTAGTTGGTCTTCATTGCATTCTTTCTAGCTTATCTGCCCTTCTTAATTTGATTCGGACGTTATGCACAAGGTGGCGCCACAGATTACCAGTCCTTTTGTTGATGGGCAAATGCTGCAGCCAACACATTTATTTTCACAGCATGCAAATGTAGGGATGTTCACAGTCATTATGAGTCATATCCATGGGTGTTCCTGCACATTAAAACCTTTACAAGCCATAATGGCATCTCCCAAATCAAATATTTAGGACAAATTACTCCTTTCTACAATTTGCCTGTCATTAGTAAATCCAGCTAAAGCCAGAGAAATATAAGGAATCTGTCCAACCTTTTTGTTTTTATATGTTGAGATCAACCAATCAAGTTTATTCTAAGAAAACTTGATAAGTTGCATGATAAGTCTTTACAATGTTACATATTGTTACATTTTGTGAGCTTGGTCAGCTGGTTATACATGTATGTAATATAATAAGTATTTAAAATAATACTTAGACCAAATATTGCTTGTTGAGCAGCAGTTGTGGGATTTTTAACTGGACATCAGTCATTCAGTACCATAAAAAAATTGCTCAAGGGGTTGGACATTTTGCTTTAAAATCAGTTGGAGCCGAACAGTATCCCTTTCAGGCCAGATATTAATCCTGGTCCACTGCTATGAATTTCAGTTGAATGAATTTGGTTTGCAGATATTTCAGTTTGTAGGCCGCTGGTCCTAGTGATGCAAGCTAGGACATCGTTGGGAATTTGGAAAGTTTTTTTTTTACATACACCCACTAGCTCAGAATATTCACTTAACTTCCACTGTGCATAACATTATGTTTTAAAATAATATATTGTGTATGTGTATATATACATTATATATTGTTTTATTATGCACTTACTCATAGTAATTTTACTCTTTAGGTATTGATGAGTTGTATTGGAAAAAACTATATATATATATATATATATATATATATATATATATATATATATATATATATATATACTTTTATTATTAATATTCATTAAATTTTAATATCCAGGCAGAGGAGTGCGATTCGGTGATTCTGCGACTATATGAGGCATATGGAGGCAGAACGACAGCTCGGGTTAAGATGTCCTTTGAAGTGAAACGGGCACGGCTGTAAGTGGCATCTTTGTTAGCTGTGCTAAACTGTTTAATATTTTCTTAGGCTTTTACCCAGCTTTCAAACATATTTGAGAAAAACCAGTGTTTTTTTTTTATTTTTAGTTAGTATTGATATGATAACATAAACTAAGAATTAATAAATGTAGTTAGTTAAAGCTAAAGAGGTGGCTTTCGAATAAAATACTAATATTACTTTATTTAAATATAAAAATTCCATAACCATTGAATAACATGTTAGAGGCACAATTTTTTAAATATAGCCAGTATAATAAAATGGCAGAAGACCAGGCAGAATAGATAACAAGTTAGCAATGCCAAGGAAGAAGATAAGATAAGCTGTCCTGTGTGTTATACTTTGACCTTTTACTTATTTAACGTATTAACTGGTTTTAAATCATCTTAATTTATTTTAACTCATTTAATAGATTTAACATATCTTAATTTACCTCAATTCCTCGTTACTTGCATTACATAGTTTACTTCATTAACGTCTTTGAGCAAGTTGTTTTGCAGGTGTATGGCGCATTACGAATGCATGCCTAATTTATTTTGCTAATTTATTTTGAAGTACATTCCTATTGGAATAGCTACTTGTTTCTGATGCTGCAGGTGCAATGGACTGGAGAACTGTGAGGATGGAGACGTAGAGATGGAAGGAGACGACTGTCTGGTGCTACACTTCTGTCCATTCCAGATCATCTCTGTCATGTTGATGCTCGACTGATTTGAGTCTAAAGGCGGGCTTACACAAGTGATCTTTGCCGTAATGTATTCAGCAATATGGTATCACACAACATGTGCAAATTGTGCAGGTTTAGACGAGCAACATGTGTAGACGTTGTGACTATGATCTTGACTCATGCCAATACTGATTTGAGGTTTGATGAAAGGTCACAACTGGTGCACCTATTGCTGATCGCTGTTTGGCCACTGCTTCAACATCGGTGTCAACTGGAACATTCCGGATTCTCCTCGACATACCCGGTAAAGTGCAACACCTAGTTGGCCGACAAATTGTACACTGTTCATTTGTGTAAACCGGCCTTGGCATGCTGAGCAGAGAACATGAAGAAAGAAAGGAGTAGAACTTTGTTCATGATTAGTTGCTCACGATTATATTATTCTTTTTCCAGACTTGCCCAGTCTACTAGTTTAACGTTTAATGTTTATTAATTTATATAGCACCAAATCTATATAATTACATCCTGTACATAATAAAAAAAATTAATGTTAAAAAATTATGATAATAGGATAAATATATATATATATATATATATATATATATATATATATATATATATATATATATATATATATATATATATATATATATATATATATATATATATATATATATATATATATATTATCTAGACAATTGCATAGTATATACTGCTGTTGCTGTTAAGTGCATCGGTGCTGTAGCGGTTTATACACCAACTCTGATCGCTATTTCCAAATCAATCAAAGCTGTTGTTTGTTTATTTACGTAAAACTGAAATACAAACTTATTAGAAGTTGAGGCCGAGGAAAAACCATAGCTAGTTTACAAGTCATGTTTTATCAAATGTAATGAATGTTATATACTAAAAAATAGGATACACTTTGCTATAGTACATTAAACACGCCTTTACCTTGATCCCAGGGTTGTCATCTCCTAAATCTTTGTATTTTCGCGTATAACGCGAGCCGCGCATAAAAACCACGATGCCGTGACACTACCCTAGCGGAATCTCTCTTCCCATTCTCTATAGCACACATTCATCTACCAGATGGCGCCACCACATAACTGCACTAACTGTATATACAATTACTAGCACTTACATGTACCTTTCAAACCCTAACAGGTTTTTAATTATACCAAATACATTACACCATGTACAGTACAAGTTAAATATAGTTCTTTTAGGTAGAAACAGCTGAGGACAGTTATCACGGCACCTACTTGGAGAAGTAATGCTTAGATAAACATTCATTTATAACATCAAATTAACCACATACAAACGGTATGTCCTTCATGTACAGTAAGAAATGTCAATAGGTAAGATAAATAAAAAAAGTTTACTCCTTAGGGCAAATCACAGTTTAGCAAGTCTGTGTTCCATAATCATGATGATTATTTTGTGATGATTTTTCCATGGAGGTGATACTTTATGGTTGTAAATAGTCATCCTTACTGGTTGTGATAATGTTTCTTTTGATGAAGTATCGGTTTACGTTCCAATAACATCACGATTTCATGACTAATGGTGTTATATCATTTTAACTTGTAGAGTGTGGTTGAAACAATTAGGCTTGTTGACACAAGGCTAATGCATTTGAATGCGCATGTAAACGACGAATAAAAATCAAACAACTTTGTTGATATCATAATAACAGCAATAATATTTAATGTATGTTGCAGACAGACGATTGTACACAATTTGTAGTTAACGTATCACTTTATTACAATGATGTTACATGGTATATAGCACTATATAACTTGTACTACAATGGTGTTACAAGTTGTATGACACCATATCACTTGTACTACAATGGTGTTACAAGTTGTATAACACCATATCACTTGTATAAAATGGTGTTACAAGTTGTATAACACCATATCACTTGTACAACAATGGTGTTATAAGTTGTATAACACCATATCACTTGTACAACAATAGTGTTACAAGTTGTATAACACCATATCACTTGCACAACAAAGCAAAGGTATATTGCAATGTACGACCGTTTAGCAATGTAGCCGTGAATTACTAAATGTGAATGAAATTTAAAGGCAAAACTGCACTTGTGCCATTCTAACAAAGTACATGCTACACTAAGTTGTTGTTAATCGAATATCTCATATTTCGAGACGATATGCAGAGGTGCTACAAATCAGAATTGTGTCAGTATTTTACTTGACACCGTTCTCTCCACTTCCAACAGTCAAAGTGTGTCAACTCGATTCAATCCGAATATAACGTATTTTAGTGCACACGCGTCGCTGCCCCAAGAATATCCCCGGCTTGAATAATGCCATAGAATACAGTTGAAAGACTCGGCGGGACTAGTGTTCCCGCCTAACTGATGATGATTAATGTGCGTGTTATTTAAGCATGTCTGCATAAGTGCGTGTGTAGCTGAATAAATAAGTTCTTTCAGCGAGGCACCGTTCAAAGAGCAGGCAGATTCAAAGCCATATGATTGTTTTCTTACTTTATTGTTGAAACGCCGTTGCAGTGAAGTTGGTTGCTCGAAGCTGCCACTAACCCATTCCAGCAGGCGGCGTCCAATAAGTGTTGTAGCGGCGTCCTCCGACGACTGACGACAGCCACTGCTTGTACGCTGGCGTGCGGCAGTAGAAGTCGGGAAGGGCTGCAGCGACTCCGTCGGCATATTGGTCGATATCGGGTAACTAGCTATATCGAGTAACTAGCTGCAAAACACGAACACCAGACTGATCAGTAATACAAGCACGCACAGCTAGAATACATGGCCACTGCACCCCCAGTACAAAGCTAGAAAACATGGTCACTACACCGTCAATACACAAATAGAATACATAGTCACTGTACCCACAGCACACAGCTAGAATACATAGTAACTGCACTCCCTCTTAACTGTGTATCTCATTGTACCCTTAAATGTAACCCGAACTGTTATTTTCACAATATACCTAACTGTACCCATCATCTAGCAGTGGTCAACTAGCAGGGGTCAAATTTCTTTTTATGGGGTGGTCATCTAGTCAGAGGGGCCAACATTCAGCAGCATATACGTATACCTCATGATGAAACCGTGACCACCACCACCGTAGTTACTACACTCCTCGTACACAATCAAAATATATAGTCACTGCACCCTCAGTATACATCTAGAATGCATAGTCACTACACTCTCGGCACACAGCTAGAATACAAAATATTCGCTGTATCTCCAGTTCGTAGCTACAACTCCAGTATACAGTTAGAATACATAGTAAATGTTAGAATACATGACCACTAAACCCTCAGTACACATCTAGAATACATAGTCACTACACACTATGTACACTGCTAGAATACAAAATAGTCACTGTATCCCCAGTACACTGCTATAATGCATAGTCACTACAACCCCAGTACACATAATGCATATTCAGTGCACTCCCAGCAGACAGCTATAATACATAGTCACTACACTTTCAGTACACAGCTAGAATACAAACTAATTCTGTATCTCCAGTACATAATTATAATACATAATCACTGCAACTCCAGAACACAGGTAGAATACATAGTTACTGCTAGAATACATGATCACTACACCCTCGGTACACATATGGAATACATAGTCACTACACTCTGAGTATACAGCTAGAATACCAAATAGTCTGTATATCCAGTACACAGCTAGAAGGTATAATCATTTTAACTCCAGCACACACGTGAATCGTGCATTGAAGCGCCGTGTGCAGACTCGACATTATTAAAACACCGCATTTTTATAGATGTACTATGGTATCACATGGTTGTACCACCTTACATGGTCAGATGTTGTATTTTTAGAAAATGATTTTCTATTACGTGCTCGGGTGTTGTATTTTTAGAACATTCACTTGGTGTCAAACTTTCAACACCAGACGAGTCATTAAAACTTAGGAATTTTGTTTGCAGTAATTGCTTGTCTGCAAGTCAACAGGCATCATGTTTCGGCTAAATCACCGTATGATTTACACCTAAATTATAGTGTCAGTCATTCGGCGCAGACAAGATATGAATCTCTTTCGGGGATATTTTAAGCAGTACTATTTATATAGGTTCCTTTGGCTCTATAGAAAACAGCTAACATTTCGAGCCAGTGTACATACTTCTTTCACGCAAGGGACTCTCGTGAGATGCAGTCGTATCCTTTGACATCGCATCATAGTCACGTCATCGCATCACGTGGCAGCAGGCATCAGGTTTGGATTACAATGCCAAAAGCTTTACATCCTTAAATGCTGTTTATAAATAATGTGCAAACAAGCTTCTTTGTAACTATATCCACCGCGTTACTACTTATCCGATGCATTGGGATTGCCTACGGAACGACATTTCTCAGGGGAGACCGTCAGTTCGATGACGACGGGCACATGTTTGCTGCCAGTTTGTCTCTGCACAAAACTCAGCAGGAATGACGACACGAAGAATACGATACAGACAATCCAACTACAGTTGTCAAATCAGAATAATTATGTCGTAACGAACGCATGCACGCACGCACTGGATAAACGAGTTCTTTCAGCGAGGCACCATTCGTTGTGAAGGCAGTGTATTGTGACATGCAGCGTACATTGTTAGGGCAGTTACAAAAAATTACCCACGGAATGACTCAGGGCCGAACAGATTGGATTCCGCTAAGAACGATTGTGCACATATAAAATGTTCACTCTCATGAAAATCATGACGCAAACCAAATGAGTAGTAGACCATCTGGTGAAGATTTAGGCGCAACAGAAGTGTTATTATTATTGTTGTTGTTGTTGTCGTAGTCGTTGTTGTTAGTATTAGTAGTATTATTGTCGTTGGTGTTGTTGTTTCTTTAGTGAATTGTCATGTGCTACGCAGCAACTTTGTAAATTGTTTTTTTTCATGACAGTGAAGCTGGTTGCCCGACGTAGGTGACGCTACCACATACCCATTCCCGCAGACGGCGTCCAGTACAGTCTTGTAGCGGCGTCCTCCGACGACTGACGACAGCCACTGCTTGTACGCTGGCGTGCGGCAGTAGAAGTCGGGATGGCAGCAGCGACTCCATATTGGTCGGGCGGGGGGGGGGGACCGCCGCTGACTTTTGTATTGTTGTCGGAATTATTCATAATCTATTTCGGGTAACTAGCTGAAAAACACGAACACGAAACTGATCAGTAATACACGCACGGGCGGACGCGCACGGGCGGACGCTCGGACGGACACATGGATGCGCGTACCATACCTTGGGCCGAAGTACTCGGTACTCATGTACTCGTCTACTCGAGTACATTTTTGAAATACTCGTACGCATACTCGTAGAAATAACAGTCATGTAGTTATACTCGTACTCGTGTTCAATATACTCAGATTTCACGAGTACATTATTATAGTTATTATAGTACATATTAGTACTTTTTCAATATGATATTGTGAACATTATTTAATTTCTTATTTTATGAAATCACTGACAACTACACTAATAATTTTAAAAAGTATGATACCAAATTGTATTACCTGCTTATGTATCAACTTATGTATCAACTTATGTGTCCACTTATGTATCAACTTATGTATTAACTTATGTATTAACTTATGTATCAACTTACCAAAATTTTTTTATGTTCTTACACGCATCTCAAAGTCCTACGTTTTCTAATATGGGATAGTTAAAAACACTTTTCTTATGTCAATCCTATTGCAGTAAACATGGTATTAACTGCAATGTAATAGCCCTTGATTTGTAATAATTATTATTGTTACATTTAGTAGGTGGTTTAATTTTTACTTGGTATTATTGACTTTTCACAAATTCACACCGTGGATCACTTTTCTGTACACTGAATGCACTGAAGCCACAAAGGCTTCGCTTCAAAAGGCAGCATCTTTTGATTCTTTTCCCAGTCAGAAACCCCTAGTTCATACCCATAATTTTACTAGTTACCAGTCCAGGCTGCAGCGACTCCGTCGGCCTATTGTTCAGGCGCCGGGGCACCGCCGCTGACTTTTGTATTGTTGTCAGAATTATTCATAATCTATTTCGGGTAACTAGCTGCAAAACACGAACACCAGATTGATCAGTAATACACGCACGGGCGGACGCGCAGCACAACTAGGAACATTCGAATACTTTCCCACGGAATAATTTTGCGGTCAAAGTGATGATAATCTAGGGACATATAAACACATAAACACAATAGTATGGCATCAACGTACTGATTCTTGTGTAAGACTGATAGAGGCATCACGTTTAAAATAAATCGTGTTCAGTGTTAGTGAAAATGCGACACCCACGTGCTGCTGGCATTTACTCATTGAAACCACATTTTCCATCAACTTACCGCAGCGATCGTACACTGCGTAACTCGGTGTGCGATTGAGTTGCCAGGTCACGGTGAAACGATACATTAAGATTATCTTCTTGTCTCCACGTGCGAGCCTGTGCGTGGCTGGGTGCATGTGTATTTATTGCATACAAGGCTGTGATGTTTTCGGGTTTGAAATACAACAGGCAAACAGCACAAACAACAGCAATGAAATATATGATGTCATCTCTTTATTATGTTCACAATCATTCTATCGAAACATAATATTTCTATTCGTTCCCATTTCAGTGTAATAGTCTAACAATGTTATAGATGATTATGAGAATAGCTCATATACATAATATAATTTATTAGAATAATTAATAATTGCGCTCGCCAGAAAGTAGGCCATTTACCACAGTACATTGACAATGGGATTAACAAAGGATCGATCGGCGCAACGTTGTGGGTTGCGGTTCGCTGGTTTTCACGCGTGGCCGCGCTGATCGCGACGACGAGCATTGTGCTCATTCGGGCATTCATGCTTCGGGGTAGTTACCGACCGGTTGGACAGTTGGAACGAGTCTTCTGGACAACACCAGATAAATTGTGTCAATCTCAGGTTTGCGACAACAGACCGCTGAAGACGGAAACCTGGAACAGTCGAAGGTGGGTGTGGGTGGTAGGCTTACGTTTCGGTCTGTTGTCGGTGAACCGATTGACGTGGATGGGCGATATATTAATGGCGATATTAATGGCACTTTTGCGATGTGAACCGTCCGTGAATTGTACGAAACGCTGGCCGAGTAGCACAGATAAAAGCCATTGGTCCCGTCCGAGTGTTTGTGGTACACTATCAGTAAAACACATTACGTTGTGGTACAAAAGTATATACCAATCAATTAACATCTTTTTTACCGCCAACAAATTACCCAGGTACAAACACAACGTTCCTAAGAATTACAGTAGACTATAGAATATGTTAGTCTGTTGAGATACAATGCATGCAAGGAAAAACTATGTAAAGCTGTTGGAATTATATAGATCGTCCCTTGTGACATTATGCTATTCCGTTTTATATCCGTGCCTATTGTATTGCATTGAATTGTGGTGAAGAGCACGTGAAATATATGCGTCATCATGCGTCATCATGTTGATACTGTTTGCAAAATGTGTAGCTTCCATCCGAGACGCTTCAAATCTGTCAGACCCTTCACCACGAAGTGTGCCTGTCATTCACTGGTCATTGTCTGGTTTCTCCAAATCTGGATTACTGCAATGCCTTCCTGCTGGACTTAACCGAATATCGCACGACACGCCTGCAGAAGATACACAATAACGCTGCCCGCCTGGTTATTTTTACACATGTCACTCCAGTTCTAGTGGAACTGCTTTGGTTGCTTGTCATGCAACGCATACAATTAAGTAATATGGCAATTTGTACAATACGTTTACGGAATAATCATTATTGTGGGGGACTTTTATGTGATGACGTGTTTACTTATTTATTATATTTAAATGGATTTTAGTTTGTACACGCAGTGATTGGGGTAAGCTAGAGACTTGCACATCGACTAAGTTTTGATTTTTTAAGAACAGTATTTGGCGCCAATCACCACTACAGTTCTTATTAAAGGACACGACGGTTACAATTGCTCTTGATCGCGCGTTCGCTGATTGGCCACCTGCTTCAGACTGTCGTAAGACAGACGCCTGAATAGGACACAGCCGCAATTATGGATGGAAGGATCAGGAAAATAGTGTGTGTGTGTGTGTGTGTGTGTGTGTGTGTGTGTGTGTGTGTGTGTGTGTGTGCGTGCGTGCGTGCGTGCGTGCGTGCGTGCGTGCGTGCGTGTGCGTGTATGTTTGTGTGTGTGTGTGTGTGTGTGTGTGTGTGTGTGTGTGTGTGTGTGTGTGTGTGTGTGTGTGTGTGTGTGTGTGTGTGTGTGTGTGTGTGTGTGTGTGTGTGTGTGTGTGTGTGTGTGTGTGTGTGTGTGTGTGTGTGTGTGTGTGTGTGTGTGTGTGTGTGTGTGTGTGTGTGTGTGTGTGTGTGTGTGTGTGTGTGTGTGTGTGTTCTTGCGTGTGTGCCCGTGCGTGCGTGCCTGCGTACGTGCGTGCATGCTTCTGTCCGTCCGCGTCTCCGTCCATGCGTGTATTACTGATCAGGCTGGTGTTTGTGTTTTGCAGCTAGTTACCCGAAATAGATTATGAATAATTCTGACAACAATACAAAAGGCAGCGGCGGTGATACGCCGCCCGACCAATATGTCGACGGAGTCGCTGCAGCCCTTCCCGACTTCTACTGCCGCACGCCAGCGTACAAGCATTGGCTGTCGTCAGTCGTCGCAGGACGCGGCTACAAGACTGTACTGGACGCCGCCTGCGGGAATGGGTATGTGGTAGCGTCACTTACGTCAGGCAACTAGCTTCACCGTAATAAAAACATTTTACAAAGTTGCTGCGTAGCACATGACATTTCACTAAAAAAGTAAAAAACAGCCATATGGATATGAAACAACAAAACCAATGACAATAATAATAATAACAACAACGACTACAACAACAACAACTATAATAATAAAACTTCTATTACGTCTAAATCTTCACCAGAAGAACGACCATTCATTTGGATTGCGTCATGATTTTCATTAGAATGAAGATTTGATATGTGCACAATCGTCCTTGGCGGAAACCAGCCCGTTCGGCCCTGAGTCACACCGTGTGACGTTTTATTGTATGCCCTAACAATGTACGCTGCAGGTCACAATACACTTCCTGCACAATGAACGGTGCCTCGCTGAACGAACTCATTTTTCCAGTGTTTCCCTTTGCAGCATCGATTCGATACAGTTGTTAGAAGAAGGATACACCGTCGTGAGCGTGGACGCCAGCGAGCCAATGGTTGCTCAGGCCCGCAACGAGCGCCAAAGACGGCAAAACGATCCTGCCTTCACTAACTGGGGTAATAATCGTATGGTTCACTACATGAGGCGTTCAACGTGTTGAAATTACACTAATACACCGCATGTCATACAGGGTACACAAAACACGCGCTTGTTCAGACATGCTGAAGAAACACGCACATAAATCAATCTCACCACCAGCTTGGGGTCACTAGTTCCACCGTGTCTTTCAGCTGTATTCTATGACATTATGCAAGTCTGGTATAGATTTCTAGCGGCATCGACGCGTCTGGAATCGCCTTCATTGTAGGAAGTGGAGAGAACGGTGTCAAGTAAAGTTATAACTTAATTCTGATAACATTTCAAGATAGGACATTTTTACTTAGCAACAACTTAGTATAGCAGATATTTTGTTAAGATGGCGAATGTGCAGTTTCGCCTTTACATTGCATTCGCATTTAACAATTCTAGGTTACATTGCTATACGGTCATACATTACTGTATACCGTTGCTTTCTCTGATATCCTGCATCGCTAAAATATACAATTTGTTTTCTCATCCACAGTGACAGAAAAGGCAAACTGGCTTACCATGCCGCAAGACATACGTCGTATCGAAGGTTTGCCCAAGGCTGGCTTCGATGTCGTTTTGTGTCTGGGGAATTCATTTGCCCATTTACCTGATTTCGAAGGCAACAAGCATAACCAGAAATTGACTCTGTCCAACCTGTTCGCGATGGTAAAGTCGGGCGGAATCCTCGTCCTAGACCATCGCAATTATGACGTCATTCTGGACACCGGAAGTGCGCCAGTTCAAAACGTTTACTACAAGGACGTGGTACATTCGTTATATATATTATTATAATAATAACGATAATATTTTATGTTATTGTGGATGTGCATTTCCAAATGACAACGACCACCAGTGCAGGTATTTTTTCTGATGCTTTGCATAATAAAATTGTATTAAACATTTTGAAGTTTCCATTATGGCCGTGTTTTAGAAAATTTTACCCAGGTTCAACAGTGATAGAATTATGACGACTAATATAAGTTTATATGCGTTTTCTATGTGACTATAAGCACGTGACTTATTTTTATATATGCAAATAAACATGTTATCGTAATTTACTTTGAAAATCGGGAAGTTTGTTTTTTTGCATCGGATCCGATATCATACTTCTGTCGCGCAATCAACATACGTAGACATGTGTTTTTTTTCCATTACAATTATTGTCTACATTCGCAAATATATTACACTTTCCATGTTTAGTGTTTTATATTGTTACTGACATCGAAGGAGAGCAAGTTTATGTGTACGTTTTGTAAATAGTCTACTTTTATAATAATTCTTGCTTCTTCTCTCTCTTTATGTGCAGCATCCAACTATGGGATATTTATTTATTCATCATCCTACCATGGGATGTTTAACACAGCCGTGTAGTGGGTTTGTTGAAGATTCATATAAACATACAGTTGTATGTATGTATGTATGTATATATGTATGTATATATATATATATATATATATATATATATATATATATATATATATATATATATATATATATATATATATATATATATATATATATATATATATATATATATATATATATATATATATATATATATATATATACTTAGCAATGTGCTAAATATGTCAGCCAAACTACAATATTATATAGTTACCAAAAAAGGTAAACGCAATTAGCGTATTCGATTCGATATGACGTTTTGATTTTTATGTGCTATTACTGGTTTACAGAGCGACTGCATTGCTGGAACTGAGGTATCAATGTCGTATGCGAACGCAAAACCAGTATGGATAACAATCGAGTACAAACTTCACAAATCTGCAGTTAACAACGACAGCGACAAAAACAAGACGGGGAAAGTTACCGCAGAAGGGTAGGGTTCTGTCTTGTGTTATATTGCTGACGTCGGTAGTTATAGATACATTAAGACTGCCAGAATGTTTAATTTTTTGCTTATTTGTTGAAAATACAGCCTATCTCTATATGTAGTTTGTTTAACAGCCAGTCACGGTAAACCGTCAAAATTGCAGTTATTTATTTATTACAGTGTTACCCATCGATACAGAATAACTGTTTTTATATATTTATTAATATATTATTGACGACATCGAATATGTTGACATTTTCCAGGAAACAACATTTCAGTTTGTCGTATTACCCGCATCGTTTAGCGGACGTAAACCACCTCATTAAAGACGTACTTGGTGCCGACACTAAACAGACAGTCTACGGCGACTTCAAGCCAGTCGGCGAGGTGCAGATACCATCTCATTACGCCCACGTCATAGAGAAGTCGGCCAGCAGCTCGCAGTAACCGCGGCTTACCGTTGGGATCGCTCTTCACGACCAGCAACCTGCCTTTAGAAGCTAGACAACAATTCAACAACATGTTTCCGTTTCAAGAACAATGTAGTGCCTAAAAGTCACCTCGATGCCGAAGTCACGTAAATTAATTATCTTTGTATAATTACACATAAACGTGCATGTTGCGCTTATTACTTACGTTGCGCTTATTACTTACGATAATTGTTTGAGAATAGTTATGTTGACACGTCTATGTCTTTACTGATCGTAGAGCTAAATGGAGCAATGATGCAGTTGGAAAACATTAGACTCTTGTAAATCGTTTAAATTGGGTGTTTTTTCTTGGATGGCGATTTTGCTAAACTGTGTTACAGCCCCATTTGAACAATTACTAAATATTGCCCGATTTATTGAAATGAAGTGTCCATGCGTTCGTACGTGAGTGTAGCATTCAATCAATTAGAAATCACTTTACAGAAATATTGCCATTCATTATTTCATACTCCATTCAATCATTTATATTCCATTCATAATTGTTTGTTATGTATGAATCCGGGGAATGTGTCCCCATTGGAAACTACAAATGAAAAGCTTAATATAGGAAGCTATGAACACCTAGTTTATTATGCACATTGTGTATAAAATGCATGAGTGTGTATAATCCAATTAATGTAATAACATTAATAAGTACGAGTGACATATGCTTTCCGTTTCATACGTTCTTTGTTGTAAGGAAGATATTGTGTGTGCGTGTGCGTGTGCGTGTGCGTGTGCGTGTGCGTGTGCGTGTGCGTGCGCGTGCGCGTGCGCATGCGCGAGCGCGAGTAATTGAGGTCTGAGTGAAACTCTGTCGTTACACCTACCCCACATTTCATCAATGCCGGTTTGTTGACACCAGGGTCACTGTGAGCGACACTGACAGGAAGCCCCGGTGTTGAGGCTTACCCGTATACAATGCGCACGCACGATTGTAGCACTTTTTCCACAGCAGAGCCAAAATGTATAACAAAGGTGACTAATCAGAAGTAACACACAATAAGATGGAACTTTTTATTGGTATAGACGAAGGTTTGCGCCATGGTGATTTGCACTAACAAAATAAATAGGAAATTCCACGCATAACGTCGTGCACATTGAAAACACATAAACACAGTATTAAGGTATCTATGTACTGATTATTGTGTACAATTGATACAGGCATCACGTTTCAAATAAATCGTGTTCGGGTTTAGTGAAAATGCGAGACACACGTGCCACTGGCATTTACTCATTGAAGCCACATCTGCCATCTACTTACCGCAGCGATCATACACTGCAGAACTCGGGTGAATGGAAACCAGCGAATTAGTATGCATAGCGGTGTGCGATTGAGTTGCCAGGTGACGGTGTTTCAAAACGATACATTAAGACTATCTTCTTGTCACCACAGACAAGCCTGTGCGTTGCTGGATGCAAATTGTGGCTTGATACCCCCATTATGGAAACTGTGACAATGTTTGTATTGGTATTGTATTAGTGTATGCATTTTACTACAATTTCTATAACACACCATCAGCATCATTCATTCAGCCGTCGAATGTGATTCGCAGGGTGATTCACTTCGCAACGGTGCCGTTTAAGATTTATTTCACACTCATTGTATATAATTAAAAGTTGGGACTATGTTCTATGTTCTATGCAGTCGGTTTTCATTCGGTTTGAAACAATACAAGTTTCGGGTTTTTTACGCGATGACTTAAACAATACCTTTCGTCGTGATCGAACGTGCCCAGTAGAGAACGGAAATGGGGAACCGTAAGGAAAGGTTGGGGATCAGTAAACTGGTGCGACAGAAAGCGCAGGACACTGACCGACAACACGTTTCAAACATCGATAGTTAATTTTAACAGCACGGATTGCTTGGATACACATGAATCGTGCCCACCGACAGGCTTGACATTGTAGTCGCGCAGCGCAGCTAAATAATTTAGCTGCGCTAGTTATTATGTATGCATTCACACGAGCACGGTTTCTAGACACTGTAGTAGACAGTGCAAATGCGACCTACTGGGAATTTGGACTACCGGAGAACTGTGTGGTTGGTGGCGTTGCCATCGCGTATGTTGTTTCTGTCTTGAAGTTGGAAGTTCACTTTGATACCCACGTGAGCATGCGTCATCATGTTGATACTTTTTGCAAAATGTGTAGCTTCCATCTGAGACGCATCAAATCCATCAGGCCCTTCACCGCGAAGCGTGTATGTCATTCATTGGCCATTGCTCTGGTTTCTCGAAATCTGGATTACTGCAATGCCCTCCTGCTGGACATAGCCGAATATCGCCCGACACGCCTGCAGAAGATACACAATAAGCCAGCCCTCATGGTTATTCTTACACATGTCACTCCAGTTCATGTGGAACTGCATCGGTTGTTTGTCCGGCAACGCATACAATTAAGTAATATGCCGATGTGTACAATACTTGTACTTGAAAAGACCGACACGTTCAGGTAATAAAGCTGGTCCGCTCTTGGCAATGTGATGTAGTCGCCACTTGCAGTGTATTCATCCACGTGAGAGCCCATTCTATGCGCTGTCAGCGGAGATTGATTACAATGCGATTGAACGTGTCGCTTAATGGCAGTATTGTATGGTAATCACAGCCCGGTGAACATGGCCACTTCAAACGACGTTATCTGATGATTCGTCACTGTCATCACATTGCAATCACCCACGCTGAGTGGCATGGATATCCCTCGCGGGGTGACGTGGATCTCCCACGCCGATTGACATGGATCTCCCACACTGGGTCACATAGATCACAACGCAAGTTGTGTTACATAAATCTCTCACGCTGGGTGACATGGACTATCCACGCTGCGTGACATGGATCATGATCCATAGCCAAAATAAAAACATATCATAATGTTATGAAAACGGATTTTGCTAACTGCTAAGCCTGAAAAATATAACTTTAGGTTTCGACAATACTGCTGTTTTAGAATGCATTAAAATGACCACCCTCTTAACCCCTTAATCTGCCACTGCATCTAGGGATTCGAAACTGGGCACGGCAGTCGTGGAACGTCGAGTATGTTCTGCTGCAGTGCTGAAGATGGCGCAACTCTCGACGGGAACGAGCTGGAAAAGCAGACAGGTGTCACCTCTACTATAAAAGAGCACAATGTCGGCTTATTTTGTTTTTTGAAATTTGGCAACAGCATCACTCTCATTTCGAAGCGAATCGACATGTTTTATGTTTTGTTAGGTTTAAATAACAGATCACGTAATGCTAGCCGCAAGCAATGATGTTTTACTGTTGCTACATGTCTTGTCTTGTGTGGAATACTGACCAACGTTCCGAAGTTGACGGTTAAGATTGTGTACGCATGGAGGGATTGCTGCCTAGTCGTGTTTGCATGGATCTGAGTGTGTTAGAGCTTGCTGTTAATGTTGTGAATCTATGATGCAGGTTACGGGTGATTTCACGGAAAAGTTTACAAAACAGTCTCACCGGGGTCATACATTAAAGCAATTCTTTGGAAATTCTCATCTCTTTATAATGTACAAAATTCTCGTATAACACTTGTATAATATAACAATGTCATACAGACTTAAGTTAATTAAACATTTACAAACGTGTTCATAGATAATGAGAATGTGGCAATAGCGTTTACTCTTTGAAGACGCATATACCATCCTCTTACCGCAGGGATAGCACACAGTGGAACTTGGACGAATGGGAACCAACGAATTAGTGTACATGACGAGGTGTGATTGCGAGGCCACATCAGTTCAGTCACGGTGTTTGAAACTACACTCTAAGACTATCAGCTTGTTTCCACGGGCGCACATGCGTGTCTGGGTGTTCGTGTCTGTTATGGCATAGAAGGATTACCATTGCAACTATTCAAAAGTTATTTAACAAATAGAACACAATTTGTAGAAATTTATGACATAAAATCTGATACACTGCACATATGGTGTGCCTCAGGGCTCAATTCTGGGACCAGTATTATTTATAATATATATTAATGATTTTTTAGAGGCTAGTCAAGTGTTTAATTTTATATCATATGCAGATGACACCTCACTTTTAAGCTTATTGAGTATTTTCGTACACGCACAAATGCAAATAGCGATTCGTTAATAAATAAAGAACTCTTTAAAATTAACGAATGGCTTGTAATAAATAAACTTTCACTAAACATAGCTAAATCTAAGTGCATGGTCTTCCACATGCATAGAAAACATATAGAAGCACCCGCTCCTAAAATCAATAATATCACTATAGAAAAAGTTGATGAATTAAATGTTCTTGGACTGACTTTGGATACACATTTAAATTGGAAGAAACACACTGGACATATATCAAACAGATGCGCGAGAATAATCGGGATACTAAACAGACTTAAACAAGAACTGCCTTTGAGAATAAAAACCATGCTTTATAATACATTACTTGTGCCTCAAATAAATTACTGCCTGATAATATGGGTGTTTCAATATGAAAGAATAAATAAGCTTAAAAAAGGCAATACGGATAATTACGCAGAGCAAATATAATGAACACACTTCACCACTATTTAAAACTATGAATCTGTTAACAGTCAAAGATATGCAAGCATTGCAAGAACTAAAATTTTATTATAAATTCATACATTATAAATTACCTGCCTACCTACAACACTGGCAGTTAATTACAAACATAAACATACATAACCACAATACGCGCAGACAACATGAAATTCACATTGTTGGTATTAAACTTTCATTTGCAAAGCGATCTCTAAAACACAATCTACTAATAGGTTCAAACGATATACCCCAAATTGTGAAAGATAAACTCTATAGGCACAGTCCATGAGGTTTGGTAAACTATGCAAAGTATAATTTTATAAATAAATATAAAAATGCATGTGCGATCGCGAACTGTTACATATGCATGCGTAACTAAATACAATACTAAAAATTCGCATAGTAAGGTACATGGATATTGTGCACACATGTAAAACACACACGCACACGCATACACACACACAATACTTTGAGGATGGTTACGGATTTTGAACTCTGGTTATTCTGTTTGTTGCACTGAGAAACTGTATATATATAATCAATTCTACGGTGGCTCCTATGCCAGCGACTGCTTGCAGTCTTAATAGGAGTCTCCAATAATAAACTATTTCTGATTCTGATTCAGATGGAGAGGAGGTCTTGAGACCCTTAAGACCCTCTCTAGATCTGGTGCTGTGTCATATGTTGTATACAATCCCTTGATACGGCTCCATAAATGATGCAGTCCTCGACGGTCCGGCCACCGATGAGCTCTCATTCACAATCTACATTTTTTCCTGCGACAGGTCGTTAATGGGATTACACTTGTGTCCGTGACCGCGCCTCTCCCGACCGACGTACACGAAGCAGTAGGCCCCTGTGTCGCAAGCTGCTGTCTCGTGGGACGAGTTAGGCCTTCGCCCAGGTACTGCGGTGCCCACTCATGTACACAGCAAGGAGCGAATTCTATGGCCTCACCGCTGTAAACACACATTTAAGGTGGGACTCAATTGACAACCTTTTTTTGGCTTTGAACGGGTTAACGGCTTGCAAGGTTGTGGATTGGCGGGAGTGTCGGTTCGGCTGATGCGGAACTTCGCATCAGATGTGAATGGTTTGGTCTTATGGACACTTGTCCTGGCGTTGTCATGAAACATGCTGAATGCTAGGCCGCATGCTTCGCGTGACATTGTCATGTGACGTTGTTGTTTCTGTTGTCTGTGTATACGCGTAGATGGAGTCTTGGCCACTTGCTGTTGCCATTTCTGTTGGTTTTAAAGCAACGTTCTTTTAACTTAATTACGTATCTATAAATCAATCGTTTAAGAGATACGGTATCAAAAGCATTTGAAAAATCTAAGTAAGTTATATAAGTTTCAGTGCTGTTATCTGTATTATCTGTATGTACTGTCCAGTCTTGTAGACATTCTAACATTTGAGTAATGCATGAAATTGTTTTGTAAACCATGTTGGTCACAACTGATAGTATTGTTTTTAACAAGATTTAAGATTTAACAAGATAGCTATCTCAAACAACTAGTTCCAGATGGCAAGTGGACAAGGAAGCCATTGGCTTATCGAGAGTCCAACAATTTTCTCATCTATGTGTAGCCCGCCCTTATCAAATATCTATCAATTCTATTTTTAAACATATTCACACTACTAGCATTAACACAATCATTTGGTAGTTTGTTCCATTCATTTATCACCCTCTGTGAGAAAGAGTATTTTCTCATGTCCAACCTACACTGCTCGTTAACTAATGCTGCTTTGTGTCCTCTGGTTCTACTGCCTTCTTTAAGTTTGAAGAACATATTCCTATCAACATCCTTATAACCATTCACTATTTTAATCACTTCTATTTGGTCTCCTCTTAGTCTCCATGTCTCTAGTGTTGTCAAACCACATTGTAATAAGCGACTTTCGGAACTAAGGTATCTCAATTCTGGAATCATTTTAGTTGCTCTTCGTTGTATTCTGTCTAGCTTGTCTATGTCCTTTTTACGATATGGCCTCCATGCTTGAATACAATATTCCAAATGTGGTCCAACTATTGATTTGTACAGGGGTATAATTAGCTCTTTCTTTTTATACATGATAGTTCTCCTAATTAGTCGTACAATTTGATTTCCTTTCGAAGCAGCAATCCCACATTGCTCTGAAACTTTCATATCAACACTAAATGTTACTCTTAAGTCGTTTTCTTGTGTGGTTCTACCTAGTACAGCATCCCCCATTTTATATTCTTCGTACATGGTTCCATGTCCTACGTGTATACATTTACACTTCCCAAAATTGAATAACATTTGCAATTTTTCTGACCATTTAACTAATTTATCTATATCATCCTGTAAACTTTGTTTATCTGTATCATTAGTAACCTTTCTGAATACTTTTGTGTCATCTGCAAATTTGAGTACTTTGCTAGATATGTCATCTTCCAAATCATTTATATATATTAAAAACAGTATAGGGCCTAATACTGATCCCTGTGGTACCCCCATTGTTTGTGTCAGCTAGTTCTTGTATTATTCTTTCTAGAAGTTTAATCACTTGGCTGGTGAGTGACACTGGTCTGTAATTGTTGGACATGTTTTGTGGACCTTTTTATGTGGATTGGTGTTACATTTGCATCCCTCCGATCCTGTGGTATTTGGCTTGTTTAAATGGATTTATTAAATATATAGGCTAGAGCAATATCAAAATCTAAGCAATTTCTAAAAATTTCATTTAATAGGTATAAACCACTAGCTTTGTCTGGTTTCAGATTTGTTAACTTGGTACTTACTTTGGTGGGTAAAATTTCTAAATTGTACAGTGTACATTTTACATTAGTATCTAAAGTTGGTAGAGAGTGCAGTAATTATGGCTCATCTGTAAGAACATATATGAAATAATTGTTTAATATGTTTGCTTTCGTTTGACCATCTGAGAAGTTTTTTCCTTCAAAGTTAAGATCACTAATTCTTGATGATGATTTGGTAAACTGTCTAGTGTAGTTCCAGAATCTTTTATCGTTAACATTTACGTGGTCTACCAACTTTTCTTCATAGTGCAATTTTGCCTCCTTTAAGACAGTCTGTAGATTTTCTAATTCATATATTATATGATCAGCTGAAAGCCCACTTTTCTTGTTTAGCACGTTTAGTTTTGTTTTCTTTTTGCACATGTTTGTATCTTACCCATGGATGCTTTAGTCTTGAACCCTGCTTTATCTGTTTGAATGGGATATTTTCTCCACTAGTTGGAAATAACACTGCTTGAAATGTTCCCACATTTCAGTCATAGATTTATTATAGTATTCTTTGGTCCAATCTATGTTTTTTATTTATTTGTTTATTGCCTCATAAATGGCTTTTGAGTACAAGTAAATATTTCTGGATTGTGATGTTATTCAAACAACTGGACATCTTATTAATACCTTTATACTTTAGTGATCGCTCAGAGCAAAACTTTCCTCTACTTCAAGTTTAGCTATACAACTGGTGTCTGAAATGCATACAAGCTCGAGGATGTTGTTACCTCTAATTGGTTTATCCACCATCTAAACCAAAAAAAATTAATTAAGTTGTTTAATGAAGAAATATTTCTCTAGTTGGCTGTTTCCCTTCCCTTTGGACCAATCTGTTTTTCTAAAATTTAAGTCTCCAAGAAGGAGACAATTAAAATGTTCTATTGTATTTATTGAATTGTTTATCTTTTGTAACATGTGTGCCTGATCTTCTTCTGCCCTATAGCATACTCCAACTTGCCACTGTACATTAATATTATTATTGATTGCATAGTCTGTCTGTTGAATATTTTGAATGCTGGCATCGCCCCAGAAGACATCCATTTTTAACTACCCATGTATGTAGCTATTATTTGTTTACAATTAACTCTACACCATTATTATACGACATATAGCCTTGAATGTGCATGTAAAATTAATTGAAAGTGTTTGCACAGATCTTGAGGTCACTGAACAACTTCAAGGACAAAGGTCGTTCCAACCACAGCATGTACCTCTTTGGCTATGGAGATGGTGGCCAGGGACCCACGTGAGTTGACCTCAAGGTTACTGCGAATGAGACGTTTCCTGACCTGCCACATTTATTTTGATTGAGTTCTGTATTTTTCACTTGCCATCTTTAATATAAAGTAGTTTATGACTTAATCTGTATGTCTGCCTCTGTCTGTTCGTCACATCTCCATCAGTCTCACATGTATGTGGCTGACATTGTGTAGGCGTGCCCGGGGACCCATGGTTTATTCACCTATTCCATTCGATTGAGTGTCGCCACTTATCAGTCTTTGAGAAATCTACACAGCATCAAAAATAGTTGTGCGTTGACTGCTATAAGTTTATGACATAATTTTATACCATTGGGATGAACACCCAAAAAAATATCGACTTTACCACAATTTTTCAATTTGAAACATATCCATATAAAAATAGGATACTGCCGGATATCTCCCAAAATTCTGTATTGCCCTTTCTTGTTCTAACATGGTTTTGGGTAGTTTGTATACACACATCAGAAATAGTTTCCTTTGTGAATGTATTTATTTTTAATAATAATAATTAACTTATATGGTGCCTATATCCTCAGGAACCTGAGCTCAGAGGCGCAACAAAACAGAATCATTAATAGCGAACAGGGATGCACTAAAGTCATTATCAGAACGAGGGACAACCGAAGATTTATGGTGAATGGAAGCTTCATGATGGCTTCTTGAAAACAGTTTTAGGCTTTTTATTTAACTGATTGTTTCTGGTATTCTGTTCCATTCACTCAAATACTAATAACAAACTGACCACTGTTTGATGTTGCTGAATCTGAGAATAGTATTCGGGCCACAAAATATGCAGTTATAGCATGGCGTCTTTCAGGGCTGATATGTTGGAGAAACTGGAAAGACTGAAGGATGTGGCCGGGATTCCAAAGTAAGTGTTGCTTATTATCTTGGACAGTATTTCTTACTTCACTGTGCAAACTTCAACGTTTTGGTCTTGCCTATGTCAGCTGATGTATATGTATATAATTATATGTGCACATACACTTGTTTTTCTTTACGTCATTTTGAACTTACATAGGCATACATGTATGTATATACTTATATGTACACATACACTTAGGAACACATAAAATGCATGTACACCTATATAGCAAGCTCTACAATCATAATTAATTCAGTCGGGTTCAGTGACTCCAATTAAGACAACTGTCACTGTCATAGTAGCCACCAACAATATAAACAATATGCTTAGTGTATAACATTATGTAGCTTAATATTTTACTTTATATGTTGGAAATTGTGTTTTAAGATAAACTGCAATGTTTCTTAGCGAAATAATAAACTTGACCTTTATAACAGGCCATGTAGCCAGATAAAACCTGCTCAAAGGTACTAACAAGGTTAAAATAAGTTAAATATATTAAATAAATAAAAAGTCCATGTCATGTGTAAGACCCTACCCCACATATGCACTCTTAATTAATAATCTATTAATAATATAATAATAGTAGCAATATCTTAGTTGCTTTTAGCTGTTGAAGAGTCAAAACCATTTAAGTCCATTTCATCTGCAGCATGGGGCTGTTTGATTTGTGTCAGTTGGACTTTTCAGATAATCAGGGCAGCAAGTTATGTTGATTTTGATACATTCATCAGAGGTTATATTCTAATTGGACATATGTGTTTTGCAAGCAGTTTGTGACTTGGCTTAGGGCCCAGACTATTACACCAACTTCTAAAAAACTGAAAAATTACTTTCATTGTTTTGCCTCTTCAACAGCATTTTTATTTAAAAAAAGCCAAATAAGATACAGTTAATACATTAGAAAGATACAGTCAATACATTAGAAAGATACAGTCAATACATTAGAAAGATACAGTCAATACATTAGAAAGATACAGTCAATACATTAGAAAGCCCTCATGGTAACTGGTTATTCTGATATGTTGAGATTTGGTGTAGCGTTGCACTCCGGGCAGGGCAGTTAAATGCCATCTCTTGCAGGGTTAAGATGTGTTCGCCAGACAAATTCTTCAGCACGGTAGAAAGACAAGAGGCTGACAATTTGTGTTCCTGGACAGGAGAGCTCTTCTTGGAGCTGCATAATGGAACCTACACAACTCACTCTAAGGTACAGTGCATGTCCTACACATCTCACTCTAAGGTACATTGCACACCCTTACACACTACACTCTAAAATACAGTGCATACCCTTACACACTTCACTCTAAGGTACAGTGCATACCCAACACACCTCATTCTAAGGTACGGTGCATACCCTACATACTTCACTCTAAGTTACAGTGCATAACCTACGTACCTCACGTTTTGGTACAGTGCATGCCCTACACATCTCACTCTAAGGTACGGTGCACACCCTTACACACCTCACTCTAAGGTACAGTGCATACCCTACATACTTCACTCTAAGGTACAGTGCATACCCAACACTCCTTACTCTAAGGTACGGTGCATACCCAACACAACTCACTCTAAGGTACAGTGCATATACTATACATTTCACTGTAAGGTACAGTGCATACCCAACACACCTCGCTCTAAGGTACAGTGCCTACCTTACACACTTCACTCTAAGGTAGAGTGCATACACTACACACTACTCTCTAAGGTACGTGAAAATGGAAATGCTGAAAACTCATGGATATCACCCTTGGTGAAATTTTTTAACATTGTCATATGATCGGCAAGAGGATGGAAATAATGCCCATGATCGCCATTGACCTGCAGAGTGTTTACCATTTTGCATATTCACTATTTTGAGCCTTACCAGATCTAATGACTAAAGTCAATTCGTTCGATGATTTGAAAAATAGGCATTTTAAACATTCTACTGCGGATGTTACATAAACTATTCACAAAACATATTTGAACACTGACGAACTGAATTTGCGATGGACTAAATCAGTTGAGGATGGAGTTTTAAGCTGCCAAGACTTCAGCGTAAGTTATATACAATAACACCGTGCTGACATGTTGACTTCTGCAGCTAAAGCGACTAAACCGACGTGCCGAGATCCTGATGCGCAACACTGAGCTACTGGCCACATTGGCTTATGTAGTTGGTCAGCGAACTGACCAGGGTCATGGTTACCCTGCTGACAAGATAGAACAGTTGTGGAAGACTCTCCTCTTGAATCAGTTCCATGACGTATTGCCTGGGACGTCCATAAATGAGGTCAGGGTCACGGGAAAAGGCTGTTACATATCTTTCTCATTGAAATAAATAGTTTATTAAATATTTACTGAAATATAATTTAATACTAATAATAAAGGATCTTGTGTTGACTATCTGCATAATTTGAAATGCTAGGCTCAATTTGTTAATCATAGTTTGTCGGGCAAACTTTCTATAATATATATCATCATTTTGTTTTTGCGTTAGTTGTTTTTTTTATTCATTATGTTTATGGATAGTTTATGTGTTTTTTATTCCTAAATACTACTTTGTGTAGTAGCAGAAATGTAAGAGGTGACAACAAAAAGAGCTTACCGGTAATTATTCATCATGCTTGTTCACATCACATGGTGTCACATGACATCATAATGATCACATGATAACATAATCTCTTTGTTTTTTGCTGCAGTTTGATAGACTGAACTAACATTTAAAGATTTAACAAGATTGCCATCCAAGGCAAAGCCCAGGTGGCAAGTGGACAAGAAAGCCATTGGCTTATTGAGAGTCCAAAATTTTTTCATCTGTGTAACCTGCCCTCCTATGATATGTGTCAACCTTGTTTTTAAACATATTCATGCTGCTAGCAGTTACAAAGATCAATTTCAGAAAAGATGCTGTTAGCAGGAAACTGTCAATAACTGCTGTGATAGATTTCAACATCTGAAGTGTTCTGTTTGTCTTCCAGGTGTGCACAGAGGCAGGGCGGTTGTATGAAGGTAATCTCATTGTAGGAAACAGTTAAAATGTTGTTAAAAATTTTGATTTCTAAATTGTTGATTCAACTCCAACCTTATTTATAAAAAAACTGTTCCAGATAATGGTGAAATCAAATTTAACATTGTCTTGGTTTCCTTGGCCAGTCTGTTTATCAGCTGCAAACACAGTAGAAAAGAAACTAACGTAGCATTGATTGACCTAAAAATTGCAGGATTGGTGACGATGATAAAACATCTTAGATCGATGCACTGGCTCCCTGTCCGATATTGCATAATGTTTAAAACCAGCACAACCACCCGTCAAGCACTTTCATCAAAGTAACCACTGTATTTACATTTATTGCTTACACCTGCAAGACAGCGAAGCCAACTTTGATCATCTACCTGTAGTTCTAATCCAATGTTTTCCCAGTGTTAAGACAAACGTCGGAACTAGAGCTTTCTAAGTTGCCACACCAACTCTGTGGAACTCACTTTCTATTAGCATTAAGTCGCCAGGAAATATATTAACATTTCACCATCAGCTAAAAACCCACTTGTGTACCAGTCCAACCGTTTACAACTGGAATTGTTGAACCGATTAGAAGCTGTCTAACCCTTTTGTTTTGGTGGGCTGCTGAGCTCAAGTTTACGGAGGATTTTAGTGCAATAGAAGTGTTTTATTGTATTGTAAATATTTGTTTCAGCTGTCCTGAGAGAAGGTGCTTTGCTCTTCAGGAAAGCAGCCAATGATCTTGTTCATAAGGTATGTGCCTATAGCAGTGTTAACTCCCTTCAGTTTTGCATCACCATTTAAGATATATGATATGTGCTGATGTATTACAAGATTATTGTAGTTTACAAATTGTGTTGTCAATCCTGGCAAGTATTGTTCCTCACTAAATGAAGATACATGTTATGTCGTAGTGAGTAAGTATTGTTCCTCACTAAGTGAAGATACATGTTATGACATAGTGAGTAAGTATTGTTCCTCACAAAATGAAGATACATGTTAGGTCATAGTGAGTAAGTATTGTTCTTCACTAAGTGAAGATACATGTTATGTCATAGTGAGTAAGCATAAGTAAACAATACACCTTGATATATAATAATAGTGATGTGGGCATAGTTATAATAATCTACTCACTAAATGAAGATACATGTTATATCATAGTGAGTAAGTATTGTTCTTCACTAAATGAAGGTACATGTTATGTCATAGTGAGTAAGTATTGTTCTTCACTAAATGAACATACATGTTATGTCATAGTGAGTAAGCATAAGTAAACAATACACCTTGATATATAATAATAGTGATGTGGGCATAGTTATAATAATCTACTCACTAAATGAAGATACATGTTATATCATAGTGAGTAAGTATTGTTCTTCACTAAATGAAGGTACATGTTATGTCATAGTGAGTAAGTATTGTTCTTCACTAAATGAACATACATGTTATGTCATAGTGAATAAGTATTGTTCTTCACTAAATGAACATACATGTTATGTCATAGTGAGTAAGTATTGTTCTTCACTAAATGAAGATACATGTTATGTCATAGTGAGTAAGTATTGTTCTTCACTAAATGAAGATACATGTTAGGTCATAGTGAGTAAGTATTGTTCTTCACTAAATGAAGATACATGTTATGTCATAGTGAGTAAGCATAAGTAAACAATACACCTTGATACATAATAATAGTGATGTGGGCATAGTTATAATAATCTACACACATATTTATATTATATATTTATTTATTGATGAATATCGATCTTTCCATTCAGCATGCAATGAAACCATGACATTCACTGTGAAACTATCAAACTAAACAAATAATGGTCAAATTATATGAAAACAAATTGTGGTTCCTTAAAACGCATTTATACAGTCAAGATTTTAAGATAGATATAGTTTATAACATAATTTTTAATAAAAATTATCAGATTTTGTACCTGTTCATGCGAATGCTTTGCAATGTTATTTACACATTTGTTTCAACAGGGTCACTTAACAACGAAAGAACGTTCAGATGACAGACCAGCACTGGTTATGAATACATGTTCATGGCAAAGGTCGGAGGTCACATTCTGGCCAATGGAAATTTCATCGGAAAAGGCCGATGTAGTTACGCAGGAAGACAGGGAGGGAAGAACTTTGGGTATGGAGGATGTAACAGATGGAAACATGATTTACTTGACATGCATCTTTCCCTAGGCAGCTCAGATCATTTATTTCGTTCTTATTGTTCGTAAAACTAAGCTTAACATACTTTCCCCGTCGCTGCGCCTAGGGTCTTGAATGAGCTTCTCATCGGTTTGAAATCATCTGTAACTATAGCTATATTAAAAAAAAACTCAACACGTTTATTGCAAATTGCATTTCCACCATACATCTTCAGTGGCACTTTGTTCTGATAATGACTTTTGCACATCCCTGTTCACGGGTATGCTTAATGATTTATTTTTGTTTTGTTGCGCCTGATCACTGCAGTGGTCCACCACTTAGTGGTCTTCCTCTTTTCTGCTGTTCTGTAAAATCCTGTTTGTATGCTTACCTAATGATGATATGTAAACGTGCACAAACCACCTTATGTGTGACTGATGACTTCTTTGATGGATTTAGGGGTGAATATGTCCTCTCTGATCTTGATATTTTGTAATCTGTCTGTCCTGGTAACACCTCTGATAGCCCGCAGGCACCACATCTCAAACACGTCAAGAGATTGTGTCACCAGTGATTGCAGCATCCAAGCATCTGCACCACATAGGCATGCTTCAGCTGGATGAGAGTCACAAAGCATTATTTACTTGGTAGAAACATTCTGAGTGTCATTTATGTTGCAGTGTATGTGACGGACATCCCATCACTTGGTCACTGTGCATTCAGACCAGCGGTCAACCTGCCCACTGTGGTCACTGTCGAGAAGCAGGTACTGTAGTGGGCGTTGACTTGGCTGAGGCTGCTTAGTCTGGCTTCCTGTTCCCGTTTTACTTCTATGCTGTGTTATCATTAACACACAAGGCCAACAGGTGTTTTGCTGTCTATAGTAATAATAATCTTTTGTCATGGGCGATAATGATGGAATTTAGACATTTAGGTGCACTTCCAGGAAAGCAAAATGGCAACTCTGTGTTATCACTCAACAAGCAATACACTCAGATACACAATGCTTTAAGTGCATAACATTTCTTGGCTGCCACAATTTGTAAGTGCAGTGTTGTTAATTCTGCAGAATGTCTGGTTTTATGTGAAATGTAAAATATTCTTCATTTTACCTATAGAAAACCACAATGTTCTATGCATTTCATTGTAATTTTACAGTATGCTAGATAATATTTTCCATAAATTTGAATACAGTTCAGTACTAAACTCTATATAATATATATCATATTACAAATGCTCTAATTTGGATTTTTATAATTAATATAATTCAAACGCACTCCTCTGCCAGAGTGAAGATCTGATCTGCGTACGCAATGGCCACATTGAGGCCGTACTGGACCACCTTGGCCGAGTGGTTCGACTGTGTACAGTCAACGATTTGTTAAGGTAAACATTACAAATCACAGGTGTAGCCTGTCTTGGGTCCTCAAGGAACCCCGACCACCCAATTGCCTTGCAAACCTCAGCAATTTCATGCTGAATGGAGGAGGCTAAGCTTTTCCCCTTGGAGCCACACTGCATTATCATTATTATTATTACTGAACTAACTGAAATGTTTGATATCCATAGAATGCTGATGCCTCCATCCTTCTCTTCCCTCTACTGACTCCTCCTTCCTTCTCTTCCCTCTACTGACGCCTCCGTCTTTCTCTTCCCTCTACTGACGCCTCCGTCCTTCTCTTCCCTCTACTGACTCCTCCGTCCTTCTCTTCCCTCTACAGACTCCTCCGTCCTTCTCTTCCCTCTACTAACTCCTCCGTCCTTCTCTTCCCTCTACTGACGCCTCCGTCCTTCTCTTCCCTCTACTGACTCCTCCGTCCTTCTCTTCCCTCTGCTGACTCCTCCGTCCTTCTCTTCCCTCTGTTGACTCCTCCGTCTTTCTCTTCCCTCTACTGACGCCTCCGTCCTTCTCTTTCCTCTGCTGACTCCTCCGTCCTTCTCTTCCCTCTACTGACGCCTCCGTCCTTCTCTTCCCTCTACTGACGCCTCCGTCCTTCTCTTCCTCTGCTGACGCCTCCGTCCTTCTCTTTCCTCTGCTGATGCCTCCGTCCTTCTCTTCCTCTCCTGATGCCTCCGTCCTTCTCTTCCCTCTACTGATGCCTCCGTCCTTCTCTTCCCTCTCTTGATGCCTCCGTCCTTCTCTTTCCTCTGCTGATGCCTCCGTCCTTCTCTTCCTTCTACTGATGCCTCCGTCCTTCTCTTCCTTCTACTGATGCCTCCGTCCTTCTCTTCCCTCTACTGACGCCTCCGTCCTTCTCTTTCCTCTGCTGATGCCTCCGTCCTTCTCTTTCCTCTGCTGATGCCTCCGTCCTTCTCTTCCCTCTGCTGATGCCTCCGTCCTTCTCTTCCCTCTACTGACGCCTCTGTCCTTCTCTTCCCTCTACTGATGCCTCCATCTTTCTCTTCCCTCTACTGACGCCTCCGTCCTTCTCTTCCCTCTACTGATGCAACCATCCTTCTCTTACCTCTACTGACTCCTCCGTCCTTCTCTTCCCTCTACTGACGCCTCCGTCTTTCTCTTCCCTCTACTGACGCCTCTGTACTTCTCTTACCTCTACTGATGCCTCCATCCTTGTCTTCCCTGTACTGACTCCTCCGTCCTTCTCTTCCCTCTACTGACGCCTCCATCCTTGTCTTCCCTGTACTGACTCCTCCGTCCTTCTCTTACCTCTACTGACGCCTCCGTCCTTGTCTTCCCTGTACTGACTCCTCCGTCCTTCTCTTCCCTCTACTGACGCCTCCGTCTTTCTCTTCCCTCTACTGACTCCTCCGTCCTTCTCTTCCCTCTACTGATGCCTCCATCCTTCTCTTCCCTCTACTGATGCCTCCGTCCGTGTCTTCCCTGTACTGACTCCTCCGTCCTTCTCTTCCCTCTACTGCGAAGCCTTGAGCAGCTGTTGAAAACATGTTTTACGAATTTTGTTCCAGAGAATATATTCCTGGAAATGTGTTATAGAAACGTTGTAGCAGCTGGCAGCCACGCCAACCAGTTTGTGTTGTTTGATGATGTTCCACTCTTCTGGGATGCATGGGACGTGATGGACTATCACCTCGAAACAAGGTAACTTAGTACACTTCTTCCAGTTAACAAGACAATTTGCCTGTTTAGTCATGCAAAACGACCTAAACAATTTGACTATTTTAAACGGTGTTAACATGAGACGTTTCACATTGTATTTTACTATAATATACACTTATTGAACGATGCTTGGTTGTATGCATCAGTTGCTTCATAATTTAACAAGATTTAACAAGTTTTGTCATCTAAGCCAAAGGCCCAGATGGCAAGTGGACAAGGAAGCCATTGGCTTATCGAGAGTCCAACAATGTTCATCTACTTATAACCCGCCCTCCTGAGATATGTGTCAAACTTGTTTTTAAACATATTCACGCTGCTAGCAGTTACACACTCTGTAGACAATTTGTTCCATTCATTTATTGTCCTCTGGGAGAACGAGTGCTTCCTGATGTCTAATCTACATTGATCCTTTACTAATATTACCTCATGTCCTCTAGTTCTGCTGTCCTTCTTGAGTGAGAAAACATTTCTATCAATATTTTCGTACCCATTCAATGTCTTAGAAACTTCAATCTGATCTCCTCTTAACCTCCTGTCTTCCTTCAGGCGTTCTTCATAACTAAGGTCTCTCATTTCTGGAATCATTTTAGTTGCTCTCCTTTGTATACGTTCAAGCGTATCTATATCCTTACGATATGGTCTCCATGCTTGTATACAGTATTCTAAATGAGGTCTAACTATTGCTTTATAAAGAGGTATAATTAACTTTTTTCCATTGTATGTTATGTTTCTTCTAATCAATCCAAGAATTTGATTAACCTTTGAAGCTGCAATACCACACTGCTCTGAAACTTTCAGTGCTTATTGTATCTCCTAAGTCCTTTTCTTTTACAGTAGTACCCAGAACAATATCTCCCATTTTATAGTATACATCCAAGTTCCCATGTCCTGTATGTAGGCATTTACATTTTCCCAAAATTGTTGTATAATGTTGTATTGAGCGAACTTGTGAGCCCAATACAACATCCTAAAGCATCGAGTACATAAAACTTGTGAGCCCAATACAACATCCTAAAGCATTGAGTACATAAAACTTGTGAGCCCAATACATCCTAAAGCATCGAGTACATAAAACTTGTGAGCCCAATACAACATCCTAAAGCATTGAGTACATAAAACTTGTGAGCCCAATACAACATCCTAAAGCATCGAGTACATAAAACTTGTGAGCCCAATACAACATCCTAAAGCATTGAGTACATAAAACTTGTGAGCCCAATACAACATCCTAAAGCATTGAGTACATAAAACTTGTGAGCCCAATACAACATCCTAAAGCATTGACTACATAAAACTTGTGAGCCCAATACAACATCCTAAAGCATTGACTACATAAAACTTGTGAGCCCAATACAACATCCTAAAGCATCGAGTACATAAAACTTGTGAGCCCAATACAACATCCTAAAGCATCGAATACATAAAACTTGTGAGCCCAATACAACATCCTAAAGCATTGACTACATAAAACTTGTGAGCCCAATACAACATCCTAAAGCATCGAGTACATAAAACTTGTGAGCCCAATACAACATCCTAAAGCATCGAGTACATAAAACTTGTGAGCCCAATACAACATCCTAAAGCATTGACTACATAAAACTTGTGAGCCCAATACAACATCCTAAAGCATTGAGTACATAAAACCCATTACCTTTCGATAAGATATTTATTATTCATAAACAACATTTCAACAATTTAATGCAGTAAAATGGTAATTTATGCATTGTATGATGAGCACCATTTGAATGAATTAATACCAGTATTTATTGCACTGGATGTCACACCGGGCTGGACAGTTTATATCACCGTAGATAATGTTTTATTAGTAGCAATTACCCATGTAATAAAACAAAATATAACACTCCAAGGGTGGGATTCTATACAATCCATTAAGTAAAGGTGGGATCCTATGCATACCACTGTCTAAAGCCTAATATAGTTAATGTTGGTCTATAACATTTATATTTTTTCCATTGAAAATAGCTAATGTTGTCATGGTGCTCTCTGTTGATCACATATTTAGGGCACACATTTAGAAAGACATATTTTGTAAAGTGATGATGACGATTGCTTGTGGGATAAGAATTGTCAGTTTTGTGCTGCTGAAACGATCCCTTTAAATATGTCTGATATTGACAGGTCCCCCATTTTGGACATCATTGAAGGTGCAACAATCGTGGAGTCGGGTCCCCTCAGGGTAACAATAAAGGTAATACACCCTAAAGTTACTCTGCAACCCTGTCACATACAGTGTTAATAAACAGTTATCTTTCACACAGGATGCAATGCTAATGGTGTGATTCCTGCGATAGTGACCATGACAATACTATGTTCCATTCGACCAAAAAAACATGCTGCATCCTTAATATGGATATTTCTATAAAGATTTCTGTGTCTTTTTGAAAACTTATAATGGGTTATTATATTTACAAAACCCATAAGGTTGATACTTTTATGTAAGTAGCTGTGTGAAGCATGGTGGTTAAACCACCAGACTTTCAACCGACAGGACTGGGATTGGAATTCACTGGTTGCCATTTCAAAAGTTTGGCAAAGTCATTCACCTCACATAGTGTCTCTCGGAAGAGACCCAAAAAGCCATTGGTCCCCTCCATCTGGTGTCTGTACCAGGGGAAGTTAAATATCCGAGACGGGGTAAATGTGTAACCTACTGTGGACTCGATATCTCATGAGTCAATGCAGAAGCATCCATGACTTGGCTCAGTCAATTCCGCTAACAACCTCACTTGAGGACACCATTGAATGAATGAATGAATAAAATACTATAGTATGTAATTGTTTGCTTGTTTAGGTGACTCTCAGGATCAGTGACGACAGTAAGATATGCCAGTACATATCACTTGATGCTGGTGCAAAATATCTCAAGTTCTACACTGAGGTAACATTTAAGATTTCATTCTGCTCCATTAAACCGTAGGTTTTTCATATGACCAATTTTAAATACCTCTTCTGTTCAGTAGTTTTTTCTTTGTTTTGTAGAAATATAACAATCAATGTCAGTTGAATCAGTTTAATACATTACAGGTCGCACCTTTGTCTACATCACATCTTACTGACCCCCTATCTTGGGCTTGACATTTCTTATATAGCGAGGCTATATAAGAAATAGATGCTACTCCAAGGCTCTTACACATTGTGCGAGAGAGCTGCAATGTCTGTAATTATGTAAGAATGGTGTTATGCCATAGTGCATTTAGTCGATACATTATTTGAGATATTTTTCTGTGCACATTGATCTTTTTTTGCTATTCTATTTTATTATAAGGTAGTAATAATAATAGATATAATATAATTTACACATGACTGTTCCTATATGTAAGCATCATTATTCTATCGATTTGTGAATTTTACTGTAATAATTATTTTGATCAATGTTGTATTTTAAGTGCTTCTGAACATATTTTATTTCTGGATATATGGCATCATAACAATAAAGATTATTATTATCATTATAGACACTAATAATAAACATGTCCAACTTTAGCTATGCCTATTAGCTATATGCTTTGGGGTTGCGACTTGCTTTATTAGAGCAATTTACATTCCATTTGCATTGTTTTGTGGTAACACTCGAATGATAACTCTGATTAACAGGAAGTTATCCAGGGCTCTCTGGTGTATTCATATTAACTTGTATAACTTGTAGTACCCCGGTACTACCTGATAACTCTGATTAACAGGAAGTTATCCAGGGCTCTCTGGTGTATTCATATTAACTTGTATAACTTGTAGTACCCCGGTACTACCTGATAACTCTGATTAACAGGAAGTTATCCAGGGCTCTCTGGTGTATTCATATTAACTTGTATAACTTGTAGTACCCCGGTACTACCTGTGTTGCTGACATTATTTAAATAAACTTTTTTATTAATAATTTAACTCAAATTCAACAAGAGTTTTTTGTTTACTTGATTATCACGATGACCTGACTATGAGTTTTTGTGATTTTGTTAAAGGCCTATCATTTGATTAGTTTTGTGAAAATGAAAGCTGACTTGTTTTCCTTTCAGAACTAGTGATATCACTGAAAACGATGCTATTACTATTCTATATCTCTTGTCAATCAGTGGCTTCATGATTTAAAATGTCTGCATTTTCTTTGACTACCAAGTTATTATTGTGTTCATTAATTCAGGTCATTATAGTTATTTTCTGATGTGTATCTGTGAACAAATTGATATTATCTCACCACTAGGTGGATTGGCACGAGAGTCACAAATTCCTCAAAGTTGAGTTTCCTCTCGGGATTGTGTCCCCACAAGTGACATATGAGATCCAGTTTGGTCACATACATCGACCAAATCACTTCAACACATCGTGGGATTGGGCACGATTTGAGGTACTGTATTCTTCCTAATAAGTGTACAGTATGCTTAAAAAAAATTAAACACGAATAAATTTCATGAAATGTGTTCTAATAAGCGTACACCTAAGTTTGTAAATAAAGACGATGTCGACGACTCGCTTGGATGACATGCGGCCCTGGGCACACAGTTGACTAATGCCACTCGACACCGACAACGTAGAACCAGTGACTGAAGAAACCACATTGACTTTTATTGTCATTGATATTGGTCCTAGGTTAGCAGCAATATTCACACCCAAAGCGATGAAATGCCAATACCTTCCCAATGACGTTAAGTCGGCAGGAAATAGTAACATTTCACCGTCAACTAAAAACCCACCTGTTTAAACTCGCTTATAAACATAGTCCATGGCATGGGCATAGCTCCTTTTGCTTTGGTGTGCAGCTGAGCTTGGGTTTCCTGAAGATTTTGGCGCAACAAGTTTTTTTTTGTATTGTATAGATCTACGTTAGAAGTCGGCGATCTTCATTCACATCTGTACAGCATCATCTGGTGGAGTAGTGTAACACAATTGCTTGAGGACTTGCTTATTTTAAATGAATCGTTCATTGAATTTCAGTGGTTAATTATATATGCGGCTAGTTGGCATTTCCGTATAATTAAAACTGCCTCGTTCCTCGGATCTCAAAGTTCATCTAGATTGACAATGTAATAATATTTTAATATTCTTTAATGTTTTTTTATGTAGTATATTTAATGTCAGAAATTGTACAAAACAGAAATTCGAAAATGCTGCATCACCACCGAGTCTCCGACGTAATTGTTGAGCTGGAGAGGCGAGTGGCATGGGACTGTATGTACTAGTATTTATAACATGTTGATTGGTTAAAAGTAATATTTATACAAAACATCATGAAAATAATATTTTCCCATCGCTCAGTTGTTCCGCTCAGCTACACCAAGACGCTTTTTGCAACTGAATAAATACTAAGTTGTCCCTTACTACAGTATACTCGCTAGATGGCACTGTGGTTGTCTTGCCATGCGCGCATGCTAACGGCGTACGTTGAATCTGCTTCCTCAGCTTATTCAGCCTATCGCAAATCCGGTTCATTGGTGTCCAAATATGTAGTGTGTGAATAGTTTATGTAATATCCGCGGTTGATTTAATTTTAAAAATGCCTATTTTTGTTCAAATCATCAAAACAGTTGACTTCAGTCGTTAAATCTGGTAAGGTTTAAAATAGTGGATATCCAAAATAGTAAACACTGGGTCAATGCTGATCATGGGCGTGACTTCCATCCTCTTGCCGAACACATGACAAAGTTAAAAAATTTCACCAAGGAAGAAAATTGTGATTTTTCAGCATTTCGATATTCACTTCATGTAATGTTTGACCAAGCATTAAGTAATTTAATAGTTTGATGATTTCACATAAACTACAAACAAAAGTTGCACAAACAAGTTAGTATGTTGCAATGGATACTAGGTTGGTTTGTTTGAAATGAGACTAGCAAAAACATCGAAATGAGGAAGCACCTTTAAGTAAGCGTTTCGCTTCGAATTTGACACATGAACATTTCGGTCAACCATTCGTGGTTACTACTTGTCAAAAATACTTATGAATGTTGTATGGAACTACCAGACATTTATACATTCATGGATGGTGGGCAAAAGGATACCAGAGCATTGCAATGTTGGCTGATGTTGGTAAATATTTGATGGGAGTGAAAGTTTGTCAGTCATTGCTGAATTGTGACATTGATGGAGAGGATATTATACTCGAGTTGCCTGATTTCATGCACCGTTTGGTTCGCGTATTCATGGTTAGCAAGACTATCCAATTATCATTTTAGTGACTAAATTCCTCATTTTTGTATGATGCTATGACCAGAGCCGATGCTGTCAGTTTGGCACAAACACTGAACTCCAGTGGCAGTGATCAACCGCCAATTGCAGAACAATAAAATGCTGTGTTGCCACGGAATTGAGCGATGCACAAAGTTGGAAGACGCAAGCTGGATTTGCAACATATCGCAACAAAATTGGGGCGTATGCTTATTAGACCCTGTTTAGAGCATGTAAGCTTATTAGGGCGAATACAGTAATGCCATTTGCTTGTTAGTTTTTCACACCATATTTTTTTCTGATGTAACCCCTTAGCAAAAATATATATAGAATATTCTGTAGAATTTTTGCAGTGTCAATTCTATGGAATTCAGAAAATATTTTATGAAATTTGTAGTGAATTCTATAGAAATATTTCTGCAAATATCTTTTAGAATATTCTTTAAAAACACAATATTCTATTATGCTCTGTAGAATTCAGTAACATTCTATTCAGTTCATTGCATATCTATATAATACTGAAATACACTTAATCAAATTCATGACTGCAGAAAGGTGTTTTAATGAACCAAAACATTCTTAATGTAAATCAGCCATTATCTTTTTATGTATCTACAATAAACCATGACAGTAAATGCATTGTTAAGAAGTGCCTAGTTGTGAAATACTTGATGTTACAATCAGTTGCTACAATTGATATAACATTTCACATGTTCAAATATTTACCACAAATGCAAAATGACACTGTTGATATGGAACCACAACCAGGTTTGTTTCTTTAATTTATGTAGGACAGAGCAGCCAGTAACATGATGTGTTGCCATGGTTACAGGTGTGTGGTCACAAGTGGGCTGACCTGTCCGAGTACGATTGGGGTGTGGCGGTGCTGAACGACTCTCACTATGGATGGTCATGCATAGACAGCGTCCTTAGACTCTCCCTGTACGTGTCCTTAATTGTCCTTCCTTTTACTGTTTCATTTATATCTTGCTTATTTGCTGCCCTAACAATGCATCCTTCCCATTGTACCACCACTCTACCTGGTGGACTATGATGGAACATAAAGATTCAGGTAACATAACAACAGGCCTATACATTAAACAATCTGAATATGACATGTTCTCGGAATTACCCAAATCTTTAAGTTCCATTGTGTTCCACCAGGTAGCATGGTAGGAATGGGATGTATCTATTGAGTAGTTTCAAAATGTTTTTTTATTTTGTTGAAGAATGCAAAACTGTATGCAAAAAAAGAAATCTTTGGTTAACTAAGAAATTAACTAACCTGCTCATGTTTGAAATGGAATGGTGATTCAATCAAACAATCAACTTCTTTATTTAAGACATGTAAATATTATATGTTTTCCAAAAATAAAGATTCATAAAATACGATATTGTCATTATTCCTAAACTTATTAATAAACAGTGACCTATTTAGCGGGGCCATTGGGCCATGGCCTTTTAATTAATTGTTTTCAATTGCGCCTCTACATGGTAGCATAAACTAATGGGTGTCAATGTTTGGCCCCCATTTGGGCCACTAACAATATCCTAGATACGCTACTGTTCATAAACATACACAGAAGTTGTTTAATTATTGTTTTCGTAAATAGCTGTGCCACTTGTGCATGTGTGTGTTGAGACAGATTGAGATCGAGCAAGGCGCCAGACCAGACAGCCGACATGGGCGAGCATAGGTTCACATATGCCCTGATGCCCCATACAGGTTTGTCTACACCAACCACGCTACTTAAGTTCTACTAAACTAGCAGATATGACCCAAATATCTGAGACCTCCAAGTAAATTTTATTGCAGGGGCTGTTAGTAGTGTAGTGGCTAGTACACCGGACTCTCAATCTAAAGGACCAGTGTTTGATTCCTGCTCCACTGTTTCGAAACTTGGCCAATTTTGTTCACTCCACGTTGCCTCAGTTCACTCAGCTTACAAATACCTTCGCATAGTAATTGCATTATGGCTGAATGCTTCCCAGTGAACTAGAATTGGTGTTAAAGATTTGAACAAAACATGATAGCCTTTTTATTATATACATTTTTAACAGGCTTGTATTTGTAGAATAAAAGGAATAATTTGTATCCCATGAACAGCTATCATAATCTTTACAAAATATAACATCATGACAATATTAGTTGTTTTCAAAACAAATGGAATTATTGAAGACCAATGTTGATTATGGTTCGCTTTCAGCAACATCGTACTTAGAATCCCATCCTTTGTTGAACTGAATCATTCTTCGTTTCCAATCTTTAGCCATCGTCTATCATGACACCTTTTTAGAAAAGCACAAGAACTCCGAATTGTCAGTCAGTATGCATTGGTAATTGTAATCCTTTTTCCACATTTGAACACATTTTATACCAAGGTTTTGTCACTTATTTTTCGTTGTCATATGCACATCATAGGTTTGGAAATTAGGATTGCATACACTGTCCCTTCTCTTGATAAATAAATTGGAAGAGAAATAAACTAAATATATAATATATTTTATTTGGCATAGCGCCAGATCCAGAATTGTTCGTAGCACTTCACATTATATAAAAATTTAATAAGATAGTCTAGAATAGCTAATTAAATAAACATGAAAATACTAATAAGAGTTTTTAAATAAATATATCACAATGAGATATTATAGAATTTGTAAGTGAACTAGACTAAAAGGCTAATAGAAATCATTGTAAAGTAAATAACTCTCATGTCTACATTATTTCAGGAACGTTTCAGTCAGCCGGGGTGATAGAGGCTGCCTATGAATTAAACGAACCACTTGTACACCTTGGAGGAGATGGTGAAGGTTCTTCCAGACCTTTGATCGGCGACACATCCTATTTCTTCATTGACTCTTCAGCTGTGATTCTAGAGACTGTCAAGAAGGTATGGAATTGTTTAATTCTGACTAGATAAGGCCTTTTTTTACAGATTTTCTTTTAACACAACAGTCGGTCGGTGAAATAAAAACTAATAAAATAGTAATCCATAATATGTAACGCCTATGGTAGTCATGAACTAGATTTGTCTCTATTATTTATGCCAATAAACAACTTTCTTACCTAATTTTTTCTATGACATTACATTCATTCATTCAATATATATTCTTTTAAAATATTGTGTTTTTGCACACTTGCTGTCCTGCGGCTCACTCCAATGTGACACTAATTGGACCAAAACTGTGCGCAAGACAATATTTTTTAAGAGTATAATTTTTTTTATGTGGAATGATGTATCATGCTAAACTACGATATGATGAAAACGTAAAGAAGTTTTTGCCTTTGATGGCAATCTTGTTAAAAAAATAAAAGGTTAACATTATAAATACACATCTAACTGATGCATTCTATAGGCTTTTTTAATATATTGATGGTGCAGGCATTTATGCAATAACTAGATAATCTGTTCCATTCATTTATTATCCTCTGATGGAATGATTACTTTCTCATATCCAGTCTACACTGTTCCTTAGCTAATGCTACTTTGTGCCTTCTTGTTCAACTACTTTGTTTACTGTACATATGAAGGATATATTTCTAGTATTATCTTCATAATCATTCAAAATCTGTTTAAACTATTAACGGGTCTCCCCGTAATCTTCTGGTCTCTAGTGTTATCAAACCACACTATATTACGAACATGTGTCTAACCACAATCTTTTTTCATAACTAAGGTATCTCAGTTGTGAATTCAGTTTTGTTGGTCTTCATTGCATTCTTTCTAGCTTATCTGCCCTTCTTAATTTGATTCGGACGTTATGCACAAGGTGGCGCCACGGATTACCAGTCCTTTTGTTGATGGGCAAATGCTGCAGCCAACACATTTATTTTCACAGCATGCAAATGTAGGGATGTTCACAGTCATTATAAGCAATATCCATGGGTGTTCCTGCACATTAAAACCTTTACAAGTCATAATGGCATCTTCCAAATCAAATATTTAGGACAAATTACTCCTGAAAAAATTGCTTGTCACTAGTAAATCCAGAAAAAGCCAGATAAATATAAGGAACCTGTCCAACCTTTTTGTTTTTATATGTTGAGATCAACCAATCAAGTTTATTCTAAGAAAACCTAATAAGTTGCAAGATAAGTCTTTACAATGTTACATATTGTTACACTTTGTGAGCTTGGTCAGCTGGTTATACATGTATGTAATACAATAAGTATTTTAAATAATACTTAAAGACCAAATATTGCTTGTTGAGCAGCAGTTGTGGGATTTTTAACTGGACATCAGTCATTCAGAACCATAAAAAATTGCTCAAGTGGTTGGACATTTTGCTTTAAAATCAGTTGGAGCCGAACAATATCCCTTTCAGGCCAGATATTAATCCTGGTCCACTGCTATGAATTTCAGTTGAATGAATTTGGTTTACAGTTATTTCAGTTTGTAGGCCGCTGGTCCTAGTGATGCAAGCTAGGACATTAATCGGAATTTGGAAAGTTTTTTTTACATACACCCACTAGCTCGGAACATTCACTTAACTTCCACTATGCGTAACATTATGTTTTAAAATAATATATTGTGTATGTGTATATATACATTATATATTGTTTTATTATGCACTGACTCGTAGTAATTTTACTGTAGGTATTGATGAGTTGCATTGAAAAAAACTATATATATACTTTTATTATTAATATTTATTAAATTGTAATATCCAGGCAGAGGGGTGTGATTCGGTGATTCTGCGACTATATGAGGCATACGGAGGCAGAACGACAGCTCGGGTTAAGATGTCCTTTAAAGTGAAACGGGCACGGCTGTAAGTGGCATCTTCGTTAGCTGTGCTAACGTGTTTAATAGTTTCCTAGGCTTTTACCCAGCTTTCAAACATATTTGAGAAAAACCAGTGTTTTTAATTTTTTAGTTAATATTGATATGATAACATAAACTAAGAATTAATAAATGTAGGTAGTTACAGCTAAAGAGGTGGCTTTAGAATAAAATACTAATATTACTTTATTTAAATATAAAAATTCCATAACCATTGAATAACATTATGTTAGAGGCACAATTTTTTTAATATAGCCAGTATAATAAAACGGCAGAAGACCAGGCAGAATAGATAACAAGTTAGCAAGGAAGAAGGTAAGATAAGCTGTCCTGTGTGTTATGCTTTGACCTTTTACTTATTTAACGTATTAACTGGTTTTAAATCATCTTAATTTATTTTAACTTATTTAATTGGATTAAACTTATCTTAATTTACCTCAATTCCTCGTTACTTGCATTACATATTTTACTTTGAGCAGGTTGTTTTGCAGGTGTATGGCGCATTACGAATGCATGCCTAATTTATTTTGCTAATTTATTTTGAAGTAGATTCCTATTGGAATAGCTACTTGTTTCTGATGCTGCAGGTGCAGTGGACTGGAGAACTGTGAGGATGGAGACGTAGAGATGGAAGGAGACGACTGTCTGGTGCTACACTTTTGTCCATTCCAGATCATCTCTGTCATGTTGATGCTGGACTGATTTGAGTCTAAAGGCGGGCTTACACAAGCGATGTTTGCCGTAATGTATTCAGCAACATGGTATGACACAAAATGTGCAAATTGTGCAGGTTTAGACGAGCAACATGTGTAGACGTTGTGACTATGATCTTGACTCATGCCAATCCCGATTTGAGGTTTGATGAAAGGTCACAACTGGTGCACCTATTGCTGATTGCTGTTTGGCCATTGCTTCAACTAGAACATTTCGGATTCTCCTCGACATACCCGGTAATCGTTAAAAACATTGGCGTCAATGAATGGTCTTGTGTGGGTGTTTGCACAACCGTTTCTTGCAGTGCAACACCTAGTTGGCCGACAAATTGGACACTGTTCATTTGTGTAAACCGGCCTTGGCATGCTGAGCAGAGAACACTAAGAAAGAAAGGAGTAGAACTTTGTTCATGATTAGTTGCTCGCAATTATATTAGTCTTTTTCCAGACTTGCCCAGTCTACTAGTTTAACGTTTAATGTTTATTAATTTATATAGCACCAAATCTATATACTTACATCCTGTACATAATAAAAAAAATTAATGTTAAAAAAATTATGATAATAGGATAAATATATATATATATATATATATATATATATATATATATATATATATATATTATTTAGACAATTGCATCGTATATACTGCTGTTGCTGTTAAGTGCATCGGTGCTGTAGCGGTTTATACACCAACTCTGATCACTATTTCCAAATCAATCAAAGCTGTTGTTTGTTTATTTACGTAAAACTGAAACACAAACTTATTAGAAGTTGAGGCCGAGGAAAAACAATAGCTAGTTTACAAGTCATGTTTTATCAAATGTAATGAATGTTATATACTAAAAAATAGGATACAGTTTGCTATAGTCCATTAATCACGCCTTTACCTTGATCCCAGGGTTGTCATCTCCTAAATCTTTGTATTTTTGCGTATTACGCGAGCCGCGCATAAAAACCACTATGCCATGACACTACCCTAGCGGAATCTCTCTTCCCATTCTCTATAGCACACATTCATCTACCAAATGGCACCAGCACACAACTGCACTAGCTGTATATACAATTACTAGCACTTACATGTACCTTTCAAACCCTAACAGGTTTTTAATTATACCAAATACATTGCACCATGTACAGTACAAATTAAATAGAGTTCTTTTAGGTAGAAACAACAGCTGAGGACAGTTATCACGGCACCTACTTGGAGAAGTAATGCTTAGATAAACATTCATTTATAACATCAAATTAACCACATACAAACGGTATGTCCTTCATGTACAGTAAGAAATGTCAATAGGTAAGATAAATAAAAAGTTTACTCCTTAGGGCAAATCACAGTTTAGCAAGTCTGTGTTCCATAATCATGATGATTGTTTTGTGATGATTTTTCCATGGAGGTGATACTTTATGGTTGTAAATAGTCATCCTTACTGGTTGTGATAATGTTTCTTTTGATGAAGTATCGGATTACGTTCCAATAACATCACGATTTCATGACTAATGGTGTTATATCATTGCAACTTGTAGAGTGTGGTTGAAACAATTAGGCTTGTTGACACAAGGCTAATGCATTTGAATGCGCATGTAAACGACGAATAAAAATCAAACAACTTTGTTGATATCATAATAACAGCAATAATATTTAATGTATGTTGCAGACAGACGATTGTACACAATTTGTAGTTAACGTATCACTTTATTACAATGATGTTACATGGTATATAACATTATATAACTTGTACTACAATGGTGCTACAAGTTGTATGACACCATATCACTTGTACTACAATGGTGTTACAAGTTGTATAACACTATATCACTTGTACAACAATGGTGTTATAAGTTGTATAACACCATATCACTTGTACAACAATGGTGTTACAAGTTGTATAACACCATATCACTTGCACAACAAAGCAAAGGTATATTGCAATGTACGACCGTTTAGCAATGTAGCCTTGAATTACTAAATGTGAATGAAATTTAAAGGCAAAACTGCACTTGTGCCATCCTAACAAAGTACATGCTACACGAAGTTGTTGTTAATCGAATATCTCATATTTCGAGACGTTATGCAGAGGTGCTACAAATCAGAATTGTGTCAGTATTTTACTCGACACCGTTCTCTCCACTTCCAACAGTCAAAATGTGTCAACTCGATTCACTCCAAATATAACGTATTTTAGTGCACACGCGTCGCTGCCCCAAGAATATCCCCGGCTTGAATAATGCCATAGAATACAGTTGAAAGACTCGGCGGGACTAGTGTTCCCGCCTAACTGATGATGATTAATGTGCGTGTTATTTAAGCATGTCTGCATAAGTGCGTGTGTTGCTGAATAAATAAGTTCTTTCAGCGAGGCACCGTTCAAAGAGCAGGCAGTTTCAAAGCCATGTGATTGTTTTCTTACTTTGTTGTTGAAACGCCGTTGCAGTGAAGTTGGTTGCTCGAAGCTGCGACTAACCCATTCCAGCAGGCGGCGTCCAATAAGTCTTGTAGCGGCGTCCTCCGACGACTGACGACAGCCACTGCTTGTACGCTGGCGTGCGGCAGTAGAAGTCGGGAAGGGCTGCAGCGACTCCGTCGGCATATTGGTCGATATCGGGTAACTAGCTATATCGAGTAACTAGCTGCAAAACACGAACACCAGACTGATCAGTAATACAAGCACGCACAGCTAGAATACATGGCCACTGCACCCCAGTACAAAGCTAGAAAACATGGTCACTACACCGTCAATACACAAATATAATACATAGTCACTATACCCACAGCACACAGCTAGAATACATAGTAACTGCACTCCTCTTAACTGTGTATCTAGTTGTACCCTTAAATGTAACCCGAACTGTTATTCTCACAATATACCTAACTGTACCCATCATCTAGCAGTGGTCAACTAGCAGGGGTCAAATTTCTTTTTATGGGGTGGTCATCTAGTCAGAGGGGCCAACATTCAGCAGCATACACGTATACCTCATGATGAAACCGTGACCACCACCACCGTAGTTACTACACTCCTCGTACACAGTCAAAATATATAGTCACTGCACCCTCAGTATACATCTAGAATGCATAGTCACTACACTCTCGGCACACAGCTAGAGAATACAAAATATTCGCTGTATCTCCAGTTCGTAGCTACAACTCCAGTATACAGTTAGAATACATAGTAAATGTTAGAATACATGACCACTAAACCCTCAGTACACATCTAGAATATATAGTCACTACACACTCTGTACACTGCTAGAATACAAAATAGTCACTGTATCCCCAGTACACTGCTATAATACATAGTCACTACAACCCCAGTACACAGAATGCATATTCACTGCACTCCCAGCAGACAGCTATAATACATAGTCACTACACTCTCAGTACACAGCTAGAATACAAACTAATTATGTATCTCCAGTACATAATTATAATACATAATCACTGCAACTCCAGAACACAGGTAGAATACATAGTTACTGCTAGAATACATGATCACTACACCCTCGGTACACATATGGAATACATAATCACTACACTCTGAGTATACAGCTAGAATACCAAATAGTCTGTATCTCCAGTACACAGCTAGAAGGCATAATCATTTAAACTCCAGCACACACGTGAATCGTGCATTGAAGCGACGTGTGCAGACTCGACATTATTAAAACACCGCGTTTTTATAGATGTACTATGTGAACGGTATCACATGGTTGTACCACCTGTTTACTTCGTTTCCACGTTTACCTGAACTAGTCACCTAATAAACCACTCTTCCTGGGTCCATGTTGCGCCAGGTTGATTAATCGAATATAGTGCCTTTCTTTTGATTTTTAACTAACCAATGTTTTATCTCTTGATTTCGCTTAATTTCTACCGCGTATGTAAAGTGCCACATCTCTGTTACATGGTCGGATGTTGTATTTTTAGAAAATGATTTTCTATTACGTGGTCGGGTGTTGTATTTTTAGAACATTCACTTCAAACTTTCAACACCAGACGAGTCATTAAAACTTAGGAATTTTTTTGGCAGTAATTGCTTGTCTGCAAGTCAACAGGCATCATGTTTCGGCTAAATCACCGTATGATTTACACCTAAATTATAGTGTCAGTCATTCGGCGCAGACAAGATATGAATCTCTTTCGGGGATATTTTAAGCAGTATTATTTACATAGGTTCCTTTGGCGCTATAGAAAACAGCTAACATTTCGAGCCAGTGTGCATACTTCTTTCACGCAAGGGACTCTCGTGAGATGCAGTCGTATCCTTTGACATCGCATCATAGTCACGTCATCGCATCACGTGGCAGAAGGCATCAGGTTTGGATTACAATGCCAAAAGCTTTACATCCTTAAATGCTGTTTATAAATAATGTGAAAACAAGCTTCTTTGTAACTATATCCACCGCGTTACTACTTATCCGATGCATTGGGATTGCCTACGGAACGACATTTCTCAGGGGAGACCGTCAGTTCGATGACGACGGGCACATGTTTGCTGCCAGTTTGTCTCTGCACAAAAACTCAGCAGGGATGACGACACGAAGAATACGATACAGACAATCCAACTACAGTTGTCAAATCAGAATAATTATGTCGTAACGAACGCATGCACGCACGCACTGGATAAACGAGTTCGTTCAGCGAGGCACCATTCGTTGTGAAGGCAGTGTATTGTGACTTGCAGCGTACATTGTTAGGGCAGTTACAAAAAATTACCCACGGGATGACTCAGGGCCGAACAGATTGGATTCCGCTAAGAACGATTGTGCACATATAAAATGTTCACTCTCATGAAAATCATGACGCAAACCAAATGAGTAGTAGACCCTCTGGTGAAGATTTAGGCGCAACAGAAGTGTTATTATTATTGTTGTTGTTGTTGTCGTAGTCGTTGTTGTTAGTATTAGTAGTATTATTGTCGTTGGTGTTGTTGTTTCATTAGTGAATTGTCATGTGCTACGCAGCAACTTTGTAAATTGTTTTTTCATGACAGTGAAGCTGGTTGCCCGACGTAGGTGACGCTACCACATACCCATTCCCGCAGACGACGTCCAGTACAGTCTTGTAGCCGCGTCCTCCGACGACTGACGACAGCCACTGCTTGTACGCTGGCGTGCGGCGGTAGAAGTCGGAATGGCAGCAGCGACTCAATATTGGTCGGGCGGCGGGGACCGCCGCTGACTTTTGTATTGTTGTCGGAATTATTCATAATCTATTTCGGGTAACTAGCTGAAAAACACGAACACCAAACTGATCAGTAATACACGCACGGGCGGACGCGCACGGGTGGACGCTCGGACGGACACATGGATGCGCGTACCATACCTTGGGCCGAAGTACTCGGTACTCATGTACTCGTCTACTCGAGTACATTTTTGAAATACTCGTACGCATACTCGTAGAAATAACAGTCATGTAGTTATACTCGTATTCGTGTTCAATATACTCAGATTTCACGAGTACATTATTATTGTTATTATAGTACATATTAGTACTTTTTCAATATGATATTGTGAACATTATTTAATTTCTTATTTTATGAAATTACTGACAACTACACTTATAATTTTAAAAGTATGATAGCAAATTGTATTGCCTGCTTATGTATCAACTTATGTATCAACTTATGTATCAACTTATGTATCAACTTATGTGTCAACTTATGTATCAACTTATGTATTAACTTATGTATTAACTTATGTATCAACTTACCAACATTTTTTATGTTCTTACACGCATCTCAAAGTCCTACGTTTTCTAATATGGGATAGTTAAAAACACTTTTCTTATGTCAATTCTATTGCAGTAAACATGGTATTAACTGCAATGTAATAGCCCTTGATTTGTAATAATTATTATTGTTACATTTAATAGGTGGTTTAATTTTTACTTGGTATTAATGACTTTTCACAAATTCACACCGTGGATCACTTTTCTATACACTGAATGCACTGAAGCCACAAAGGCTTCGCTTCAAAAGGCAGCATCTTTTGATTCTTTTCCCAGTCAGAAACCCCTAGTTCATACCCATAATTTTACTAGTTACCAGTCCAGGCTACAGCGACTCCGTCGGCCTATTGTTCAGCCGCCGGGGCACCGCCGCTGACTTTTGTATTGTTGTCAGAATTATTCATAATCTATTTCGAGTAACTAGCTGCAAAACACGAACACCAGACTGATCAGTAATACACGCACGGGCGGACGCGCAGCACAACTAGGAACATTCGAATACTTTCTCACGGAATAATTTTGCGGTCAAAGTGATGATAATCTAGGGACATATAAACACATAAACACAATAGTATGGCATCAACGTACTGATTCTTGTGTAAAACTGATAGAGGCATCACGTTTAAAATAAATCGTGTTCAGTGTTAGTGCTGGCATTTACTCATAGAAACCACATTTTCCATCAACTTACCGCAGCGATCGTACACTGCGTAACTCAGTGTGCGATTGAGTTACCAGGTCACGGTGAAACGATACATTAAGATTATCTTCTTGTCTCCACGGGCGAGCCTGTGCGTGGCTGGGTGCATGTGTATTTATTGCATACAAGGCTGTGATGTTTTCGGGTTTGAAATACGTACAACAGGCAAACAACACAAACAACAGCAATGAAATATATGATGTCATCTCTTTATTATGTTCACAATCATTCTATCGAAACATAATATTTCTATTCGTTCCCATTTCAGTGTAATAGTCTAACAATGTTATAGATGATTATGAGAATAGCTCATATACATAATATAATTTATTAGAATAATTAATAATTGCGCGCTCGCCAGAAAGTAGGCCATTTACCACAGTACATTGACAATGTGCTTCACAAAGGATCGATCGGTGCAACGTTGTGGGTTGCGGTTCGCTGGTTTTCACGCGTGGCCGCGCTTGTGGCGCCGACGACCATTGTGCTCATTCGGGCATTCATGCTTCGGGGCAGTTACCGACCGGTACCAATTTCACCAGAGACGTGACAAATAACGATAGCGACAACAGTTGGAACGAGTCTTCTGGACAACACCAGATAAATTGTTTCAATCTCAGGTTTGCGACAACCGACCGCTGACGACGGAAACCTGGAACAGTCGAAGGTGGGTGTGGGTGATAGGTAGTGCCTGCGCGGGCCTAGAATTTTACCCCAAGCCCGGCCCGCAATTAGCAGTTAGAGTCCAGGCCCGGCCCAGGCCCGCAATAAGTTTTCAAGCCCGGCCCGGCCCAGGCCCGCAAACTAGAATTTAGGCCCAGGCCCGGCCCAGGCCCGACCCAGACCGTGAATGTTAGGCCCAGGCCCGGCCCGGCCCGCAAGTTTCAGGCCCAGGCCCGGCCCATACCCACGGGCCAAAGATGGGTAAGCCCACGGCCCGCAAGCCCGCGGCCCGCTAAGTTTAGAGAAGATAAAGCTATAATCTTATAACAAAGACGAGGATGAGTTCTAAAAATCCAGCACCACCAACTTCTTCAAACTTACGAATATCCTGAAGAAAAATAAAGAAAAACTTCTTAGTGTCATTACTATTATATTGTTAATTGAATTAGTTCAACTAAGTTAACATAATTTAATATGATATTTCAATTAAATGTCACCCACTGGCACTGACACCCAGTGGCATTTCCAGCAGGTCTGCAGTCACTAGCCTGAGACAGACAAGTTCAGACATGTGTGAATTAGTACAAGTTTGAATGAATTAGGACTGGGGAGAAATACCAATTACCAACTGGGTTGGGTACTGGGTAGTGGGTTAGTGGCCTAGTGGGCACTTGGCAGTGGGCAGGTCATTCAGGTGGGCAATGTTTGGAGGGAAGACCTAGACAATAGAATGTCCACTGGTAGGGTCAAAGGGTGATAAGTTGATCATTAATCATGGCTTGATTGCGTCTGCAAATATTTCTAAAGTAAACATTTGGGACTGGCTACATCCAGCCAAGTGAACTTATGGGGCCATTAGATTCCATGCAAGGTCTCGATTTGCAATTATATAATAGTAAAGAAATAATTTTAAGCATTCAGTAACCGGATTTAATTTATAATCAGTTTTTATATAAAAAAAATAAAGTAATAATCGGTGTTTTGTATGAATATTTTTATTATGTCCAGGCCCGGCCCGGCCCGGTCCGCTCACTCTAGGCCCAGGCCCGGCCCAAGCCCAATGTGTTTAAATTGTTTTCAGCCCAGGCCCGGCCCGGCCCGGCCCGGGCCCACAGTGTGTAGGCCCAGGCCCGGCCCGGCCCGGCCCGGCCCGGCCCGCGAAATTATGTAGAGGCCCGGCCCGCGGGCTGCGGGCCGGGCCGGGCTTGGACCCAAAGCCCGGCCCGCGCAGGGCACTAGTGGTAGGCTTACGTTTCGGTCGGTTGTCGGTGAACCGATTGAGGTGGATGGGCGATATATTAATGGCGATATTACTGGCACTTTTGCGATGTGAACCGTCCGTGAATCGTACGAGACGCTGGCTGAGTAGCACAGATAATCGGAGAAAGCCATTGGTCCCGTCCGAGTGTTTGTGCTACACTATCAGTAAAACACATTACGTTGTGGTAAAAGGTATATCCCAGTCAATTAACATCTGTTTTTATCGCCAACAAATTACCCTGGTAAAAAAACACAACGTTCCTAAGAATTACAGTAGACTATAGAATATTTTGGTCTTTTGAAATACAATGCATACAAGGTAAAACTATGTAAAGCTGTTGGAATTATATAGATCGTCCCTTGTGACATTATGCTATTCCGTTTTATATCCGTGCCTATTGTATTGCATTGAAGTGTGGTGAAGAGCACGTAAAATATATGCGTCATCATGCGTCATCATGTTGATACTGTTTGGAAAATGTGTAGCTTCCATCCGAGACGCTTCAAATCTGTCAGACCCTTCACCACGAAGCGTGCCTGTCATTCACTGGTCATTGTCTGGTTTCTCCAAATCTGGATTACTGCAATGCCTTCATGCTGGACTTAACCGAATATCGCCCGACACGCCTGCAGAAGATACACAATAACGCTGCCCGCCTGGTTATTCTTACAGATATCACTCCAGTTCTGGTGGAACTGCATTGGTTGCTTGTCATGCAACGCATACAATTCAGTAATATGGCAATTTGACCATACGTTTAGGGAATAATCATTATTGTGGGGGATTTTATGTGATGACGTGTTTACTTATTTATTATATTTAAATGGATTTTAGTTTGTACACGCAGTGATTGGCGTAAGCTAGAGACATGCACATCGACTAAGTTTTGATTTTTTAAGAACAGTGTTTGGCGCCAATCACCACTACAGTTCTTATTAAAGGACACGACGGTTACAATTGCTCTTGATCGCGCGTTCGCTGATTGGCCACCTGCTTCAGGCTGTCGTACGGCAGTCGCCTGAATAGGACACAGCCGCAATTATGGATGGAAGGATAAGGAAAATAGTGTGTGTGTGTGTGTGCGTGCGTGCGTACGTGCGTGCGTGCGTCCGTGCGTCCATGCGTCCGTGCGTCCGTGTATACGTGCGTGTATGCGCGTAAGTGTGTATGCGCGTGAGTGTGTATGTTTGTGTGTGTGCGTGTTTGTGTGTAAGTGTGTGAGTGTGTGTGTGTATGTGTGTGTGTTCTTGCGTGTGTGCCCGTGCGCGGGTGCGTGCGTGCGTGCGTGCGTGCGTGCGTGCGTGCGTGCGTGCGTGCATGCTTCTGTCCGTCCGCGTCTCCGTCCATGCATGTATTTCTAATCAGTCTGGTGTTCGTGCTTTGCAGCAAGTTACCCGAAATAGATTATGAATAATTCTGACAACAATACAAAAGTCAGCGGCAGTGATACGCCGCCCGACCAATATGTCGACGGAGTCGCTGCAGCCCTTCCCGACTTCTACTGCCGCACGCCAGCGTACAAGCATTGGCTGTCGTCAGTCGTCGCAGGACGCGGCTACAAGACTGTACTGGACGCCGCCTGCGGGAATGGGTATGTGGTAGCGTCACCTACGTCGGGCAACCAGCTTTACTGTAATGAAAATCAATTTACAAAGCTGCTGCATAGCACATGACATTTCAAATAAGAAGTAAAAACAGCCATATGTATATGAAACAATAAAACCAATGACAATAATAATAATAACAACAACGACTACAACAACAACAACTATAATAATAAAACTTCTATTACGTCTAAATCTTCACCAGAGGGACGACCATTCATTTGGATTGCGTCATGATTTTCATTAGAGTGAAGATTTGATATGTGCACAATCGTCCTTGGCGGAAACCAGTCCGTTCGGCCCTGAATCACACCGTGGGACGTTTTACTGTCTGCCCTAACAATGTACGCTGCAGGTCACAATACGCTTCCTGCACAATGAACGGTGCCTCGCTGAACGAACTCATTTTTCCAGTGTTTCCCTTTGCAGCATCGATTCGATACAGTTGTTAGAAGAAGGATACACCGTCGTGAGCGTGGACGCCAGCGAGCCAATGGTTGCTCAGGCCCGCAACGAGCGCCAAAGACGGCAAAACGATCCTGCCTTCAATGACTGGGGTAATCATCCCATGGTTCACTACATATGGCGGTCAACGTGTTGAAATTACACTAATACACCGCATGTGTGACAACACAGGGTACACAAAACACGCACTTGTGCAGACATGTTGAAGAAATACGCACATAAATCAATCTCACCACCAGCTGGGGGACACTAGTCCCACCGTGTCTTTCAGCTGTATTCTATGACATTATTATATGACATTATTCAAGTCAAGTGGAAGTGGAGAGAACGGTGTCAAGTAAAGTGATAACTTAATTCTGATAACATTTCAAGATAGGAGATGTTTACTTAGCAACAACTTAGTATAGCAGATATTTTGTTAAGATGCCTTTACATTGCATTCGCATTTAACAATTCTAGGTTACATTGGTATACGGTCATACATAGCTGCATACCGTTGCTTTCTCTGATATCCTGCATCGCTAAAATATATAATTTGTTTTCTCATCCACAGTGACAGAAAAGGCAAACTGGCTTACTCTGCCGCAAGACTTACGATGTATAGACGGTTTGCCCAAGGCTGGCTTCGATGTCGTTTTGTGTCTGGGAATTCATTTGCCCATTTACCTGATTTCGAAGGCACCAAGCATAACCAGAAATTGACTCTGTCCAACCTGTTCGCGATGGTAAAGTCGGGCGGAATCCTCATCCTAGACCATCGCAATTATGACGTCATTCTGGACACCGGAAGTGCGCCAGTTCAAAACGTTTACTACAAGGACGTGGTACATTCGTTATATATATTATTATGATAATAACGATAATATTTTATGTTATTGTGGATATTCATTTCCAAATGGCAACGACCACCAGTGCAGGTATTTTTGTGATGCTTTGTATAATAAAATTGCATTAAAAATGTGGAAGTTTCCGTTATGGCCGTGTTTTAGACAATTTTACCCAGGTTCAACAGTGAAAGAATTCTGACGACTAATATAAGTTTATATGCGTTTTCTATGTGAATATAAGCACGTGACTTATTTTTATATATGCAAATAAACATGTTATTGTAATTTACTTTGAAAATCGGGAAGTTTGTTTTTGCATCGGTTACGATAACATACTTCTGTCGCACAATCAACATACGTAGACATGTGTTTTTTCATTACAATTATTGTCTACATTCGCAAATATATTACACTTTTCATGGTTAGTGTTTTATATTGTTACTGACATCGAAGGAGAGCAAGTTTATGTGTACGTTTTGTATATAGCCTACTTTTATAATAATTCTTGCTTCTTCTCTTTCTTTATGTGCAGCATCCAACTATGGGATATTTATTTATTCATCATCCTACTATGGGATGTTTAACACAGTCGTGTAGTGGGTTTGTTGAAGATTCATATAAACATACAGTTGTATGTATGTATGTATATATGTATGTATGTATGGATGTATGTATGTATATATGTATGTATGTATATATATATATATATATATATATATATATATATATATATATATATATATATATGTATATATATAATATAATATATATATTATATATATATATATATATATATATATATATATATATATATATATATATATATATATATGCATCCTACTGCTTGTTTAGCACATTGCTAAGTATATATATATATATATATATATATATATATATATATATATATATATATATATATATATATATATATATATATATATATATATATATATATATATATATATATATATATATATATATATATATATATATATATATATATATATATATATATATATAATATATATATATATATATATATATATATATATATATATATATATATATATATATCTAGCAATGTGCTAAAAATGTAAGCCAAACTGCAATATTATATAGTTACCAAAAAAGGTAAACGCAATTAGCGGATTCGATTCGATATGACGTTTTGATTTTTATGTGCTATTACTGGTTTACAGAGCGACTGCATTTCTGGAACTGAGGTATCAATGTCGTATGCGAACGCAAAACCAGTATGGATAACAATCGAGTACAAACTTCACAAATCTGCAGTTAACAACGACAGCGACAAAAACAAGACTGGGAAAGTTACCGCAGAAGGGTAGGGTTCTGTCTTGTGTTATATTGCTGACGTCGGTAATTATAGGTGGATCAATTGACTGCGCAGTGCTGCAAGCATTGCACAATTTTTTGATTAAGGGACGGATATGTATACATTAAGACTGCCAGAATGTTTAATGTTCTGCTTATTTGTTCAAAATACAGACTCTCTATATGTAGTTTGTTTAACAGCCAGTCACGGGAAACTGTCAAAATTGCAGTTATTTATTTTTAACAGTGTTACCCTTCGATACAGAATAACTGTTTTTATATATTTATTAATATATTATTGACGACATCGAATATGTTGATATTTTCCAGGAAACAACATTTCAGTTTGTCGTACTACCCGCACCGTTTAGCGGACGTAAACCACCTCATTAAAGACGTACTTGGTGCCGACACTAAACAGATAGTCTACGGCGACTTCAAGCCAGTCGGCGAGGTGCAGAGACCATCTCATTACGCCCACGTCATAGAGAAGTCGGCCAGCAGCTCGCTGTAACCGCGGTTTACCGTTGGGATCGCTCTTCACGACCGGCAACCTGACTTTAGAAGCTAGACAACATGTTAATTATCTTTGTATAATTAAACATCAACGTGCATGTTGCGCTTATTACTTACGATAATTGTTTGAGAATAGTTATGTTGACACGTATATGTCTTTACTGATCGTAGAGCTAAATGGAGAAATGATGCAGTTGGAAAATATTAGACTCGTGCAAATCTTTAAATTGGGTGTTTTTTCTTGGATGGCGATTTTGCTAAATTGTGTTACAGCCCCATTTGAACAATTACTAAATATTGCCCGATTTATTGAAATGAAGTGTCCATGCGTTCATACGTGAGTGTAGCATTCAATCAATTAGAAATCACTTTACAGAAATATTGCCTTTCATTATTTCATACTCTATTCAATAATTTATATTCCATTCATAATTGTTTGTTATGTATGAATCCGGGTAATGTGTCCCCATTGGAAACTACAATTGAAAAGCTTAATATAGGAAGCTATGAACACCTACTTTATTATGCGCATTGTGTATAAAATGCATGAGTGTGTATAATCCAATTAATGTAATAAAATTAATAAGTACGAGTGACATATGCTTTCCGTTTCACACGTTCTTTGTTGTAACAACGTGCCCCGCATGATGTAACAACTTGCCCCAACTACATATATATATATATATATATATATATATATATATATATATATATATATATATATATATATATATATATATATATATATATATATATATATATATATATATATATTATATCGCAAAACTAATTATCCCGCTGGCCAATAAGATGTATTCCCACAATTAGTGGAAGTTTTATGAGACATCTGGTTTACGCATTAATATTATACAAACGTACATCATTATAAGATATTACGAATAGTATTATTCTATTTAATATTATTTATATATCAATTGGTGCAACTGTATAAAAACGTATATGTGCAGCAAACGGTACATTCACATGCGCAGCTAGTAAAAAAACATTTTATTGCATGTCTGATACAGTTGGTTCACTTGTTGACTGAAATCTGATACTGA
>BSQZ01000054.1:4369430-4408785 GCA_033239005.1 Lamellibrachia satsuma
ATTTGGTTTGAAACAATACAAGTTTCGGGTTTTTTACGCGATAACTTAAACAATACCTTTCGTCGTGATCGAACGTGACCAGTAGAGAACGGAAATGGGGAACCGTAAGGAAAGGCTGGGGATTAGTAAACTGGTGCGAAAGAAAGCGGAGAACACTGACCGACATCACGTTTCAAACATCGATAGTTAATTTTAATAGCACGGATGGCTTGGATACACATGAATCGTGCCCACCGACATGCTTGACATTGTAGTCGCGCAGCTGCGCTAGTTATTATGTATGCATTCACACGAGCACGGTTTCTAGACACTGTAGTAGACAGTGCAAATCCGACCTATTGGAAATTTGGACTACCGGAGAACTGTGTGGTTGGTGGCGTTGCCATCGAGCCTGTTGTTTCTGTCTTGAAGTTGGAAGTTCACTTTGATACCTACGTGAGCATGCGGCATCATGTTGATACTGTTTGCAAAATGTGTAGCTTCCATCTGAGACGCATCAAATCCGTCAGGCCCTTCACCGCGAAGCGTGCCTGTCATTCATTGGCCATTGCTCTGGTTTCTCGAAATCTGGATTACTGCAATGCCCTCCTGCTGGACATAGCCGAATATCGCCCGACACGCCTGCAGAAGGTACACAATAAGCCAGCCCTCCTGGTTATTCTTACACATGTCACTCCAGTTCTGGTGGAACTGCATCGGTTGTTTGTCCGGCAACGCATACAATTAAGTAATATGCCGATGTGTACAATACTTGTACTTGAAAAGACCGACACGTTCAGGTGATAATGCTGGTCCACTTTTGGTAATGTGATGTAGTCGCCACTTGCAGTGTACTCATCCATGTGAGAGCCCATTATATGCGCTGTCAGCGGAGATTGATTACAGTGCGATTGAACGTGTCGCTTAATGGCAGTATTGTATGGTAATCATAGCCCGGTGAACATGGCCACTTCAAACGACGTTATCTGATGATTCGTCACTGTCATCACATTGCAATCACCCACGCTGAGTGGCATGGATATCCCACGCGGAGTGACGTGGATCTCCCACGCCGATTGACATGGATCTCCCACACTGGGTCACATAGATCACAACGCAAGTTGTGTTACATAAATCTCTCACGCTGGGTGACATGGACTACCCACGCTGCGTGACATGGATCATGATCCATAGCCAAAATAAAAACATATCATAATGTTATGAAAACGGATTTTGCTAACTGAGAAGCCTGAAAAATATAACTTTAGGTTTCAACAATACTGCTGTTTTAGAATGCATTAAAATGACCACCCTCTTAACCCCTTAATCTGCCACTGCATCTAGGGATTCGAAACTGGGCACGGCAGTCGTGGAACGTCGAGTATGTTCTGCTGCAGTGCTGAAGATGGCGCCACTCCCGACGGGAACGAGCTGGAAAAGCAGACAGGTGTCACCTCTACTATAAAAGAGCACAATGTCGGCTTATTTTGTTTTTTTAAATTTGGCAACAGCATCACTCTCATTTCGAAGCGAATCGACATGTTTTATGTTTTGTTAGGTTTAAATAACAGATCACGTAATGCTAGACGCAAACAATAATGTTTTACTGTTGCTACATGTCTTGTCTTGTGTGGAATACTGACCAACATTCCGAAGTTGACGGTTAAGATTGTGTACGCATGGAGGGATTGCTGCCTAGTCGTGTTTGCATGGATCTGAGTGTGTTAGAGCTTGCTGTAATTGTTGTGAATCGATGATGCAGGTTACGGGTGATTTCACGGAAAAGGTTACAAAACAGTCTCACCGGGGTCATACATTAAAGCAATTCTTTGGAAATTTTCATCTCTTTATAATGTACAAAATTCTCGTATAACACTTGCATAATATAACAATGTTATACAGACTTAATTTAATTAAACATTTATAATTAGCAAAGTGTACCATACAACAACAAAATGGCGGAGATTAGTATATAATGAGAGGTATTCCCCCTGGCGGATAATGGGGCACTATAACTACTGTGATCGGTCGACCAATGTGGCTTTCTTTCCCATCAAAGTTCGACTGTTGGCGTGTTCCGGTCGCTCATAGCAGGTCAAAATAATGTTGATGTGATGATCGTTGGTCGCCTTTGGCAAGTGGTCGCTCACTGCACATACATTTTCGTTAGAAACAATTTGTGCATACGATTGTGGTCGCCCAAGACAGGTTCTATTGTACCTCGATTTGCTCCTTTTGCAAGGATGCATTCATCTGGTGGGCAGCTCGTTCCTCTTCGTCCTGCCTTCTCCCTCTTCCCCGAGTTCCACGTGCTGCCCTAGAACTTCCCCGACTCCTTTGACTTCCAATGCCACGACGTCGCCTTTGACCACGGTCACTACCTCGTCCCCGGTCCCCTCCACCAGTTTCTGCCACAACGTTGAACTGAAATATTAACAAAAAGCCAAGTTAAATTACTATGGTAATATGCATAATGTGTTCAGTCTTAAGACAAATTCAACTATGTGTGTGGATATATTTAGTTTACTAACTATCCTGTTCACAAGTTTATTTTGTTTGCACTTCTCTTTAAAAAATCTGTGATTTGAGAAACCATGATCAACGTAAGATTTTGTAAGGTCTCTTGTGTGCACAAATTGCATGTGTGCAATCCAGTTCTACCCATATAAGATGTATATGTAATATTTACTGGCTAAGAAAAAATCAGGTTTTGCCTCTATGACATTTGCTCAAAATATTTAATGCACAATGACTTATCATTTTGCTGCAAAATACTCTCACGTGTGTGCTGCACCAATTAGGACAACGGATTTGAATCAACACAACACAAGAGAGGGTAATTTCACAGACAGCCAATTTTGCCATCCCTGTCACATTCCAACAACGGCGCGAAATATACCCCAAGTCCCAGATTTGGGCAACATCAAGGACCAGGTTAAACTTCTGGCTACGGTTGCACATTCTGATATTTTAGGTGTGCAGTTTTCGTTCAGTGCATGTCAACTATTGTGCAATTTAGTTTTATTAACTGGAAAGGCGATACCCTTGCCTTGCCTAGACACACAGTCACAGACCCAGCTGGCACCGTTATAATTATACTTAATCGAAAAGTTGCCCAGCGAACCGCATTAGAAAGCAGGATAAATAAACAATGCTTCCTGCATTGATACAAGTAGCTGTCAATACACATATGTCTACGAATTGCTGATTTAAAAAGCCATTGCTTGAATAAACTCACCTCGGAGCTTGACATGTTGACTGTGTGTGACGTCAGCATTCCCTGTGTGCTGCACTGAGCATGCGTGCATACTTATACTCGGGCTGCATAATTAATCATTCACATGGCAGCAAGCTCAAAATGCTTCATGTAAACACAATTATTTGTCGGCTTTTTTGCGCATATAACACCAAAATTATGCATAAGATGCAAGAAATAAGTGGCAGAGAAAGTACTTATGGGAACTGATCACGTTTTGATACAGTACATCTCAAATGCATGTTACCTCACAAAGAATCGTTTTACGTACGTCATTTCAAAGTATAAATATACATAAACTAGGAAATGCATTAGTTGAAGCTTAAACAGTAAACCTCCGTCGCTACACTTAACTCATACATCGATCGATGTCGATTTGACGACACAAAGACAATAGTATGACTGTGATCGACACTAACATTTAACCTCAGTGTTGATGCATACATGTATGCAATGCGCATGCACAATTGCAGCATGTTTTATAGTATAGACGAAGGATTGAGACTTGATTTGGACTCGAAGAGAAAACATTTCCTGTGTCTCTGTTCACTTACGTGGCATAATGAATTGGAAATGCCACGTATAACGTCGTGCATATTGAAAACACATAAACACAATATTTGAAGCGAGACAAAAGTCGTGGATTTAGGATCAGTGCACCTAAAAGAGTTAGCACAAATTAACCACTTGCAACTACAATCATGAATACAACGCTAGTGGTTTTTTCAGAATTGGTTCTAAAAACGCGAGATTCTGGACAAATCACAGTTTTTCTGATGGCTGACAGTTTGACCTGAGCGACCAATCAGCGCCTGGGCATTTCTTGGAAATCGACTTCTGGTGAGACGCGTTAAACGTTTTCGACTGAAATCGAAGGGCCGGTGAACATACACAGAAGTAACGCAATGTCAATCATGCTAGTTGCTAAGTCAGCACGGGAGAAGTTTAATAAACACAGACCAACATATGTAGCATAAGTTTAGTTTAGATATACACTGCATGGCCATATCCTATTGGCAAGCATAGTAGATGTTTACACATATTTTACCAGACTGCAATCACTCGTGACGCAGGTTTATCTAACAGTGTGGCGTGTGTTCAACAATGTTTTCCCAGGAAACCACTGGCGTAATATTCTTGATTGTAATTGTAACTGGCTATGTTTTATTACCTTTACTAAGTGCATATGCCCGAAACATTGACTTTAGTTTCGCTTTAAAGTATATATTTATTGATTCTTGTATAAGACTGATTTAAAGCAACTAAGTCTAAATAATTCGTGTTCATAGATAATGAGAATGTGGCAATAGCGTTTACTCTTTGAAGCCGCATATACCATCCTCTTACCGCAGGGATCGCACACAGCGGAACTTGGACGAATGGGAACCAACGAATTAGTGTACATGACGAGGTGTGATTGCGTGGCCACATCAGTTCAGTCACGGTGTTTGAAACTACACTCTAAGACTATCAGCATGTTTCCACGGGAGCACATGCGTGTCTGGGTGTTCGTGTCTGTTATGGCATAGAAGGATTACCATTGCAACTATTCAAAAGTTATTTAACAAATAGAACACAATTTGTAGAAATTTATGACATAAAATCTGATACACCGCACATAGCTACTGGTGTGCCTCAGGGCTCAATTCTGGGACCACTATTATTTATAATATATATTAATGATTTTTCAGAGGCTAGTCAAGTGTTTAATTTTATATCATATGCAGATGACACCACACTTTTAAGCTCATTGAGTAGTTTCGTAAATGCACAAAATGCAACTAGCGATTTGTTAATAAGTAAAGATCTCTTTAAAATTAACGAATGGCTTGTAATAAATAAACTTTCACTAAACATAGCTAAATCTAAGTGCATGGTCTTCCACATGTATAGAAAACAGATAGAAGCACCCGCTCCTAAAATCAATAATATCATTATAGAAAAAGTTAATGAATTAAATTTTCTTGGACTGACTTTGGATACACATTTAAATTGGAACAAACACTCTGAACATATATCAAACAGATGCGCGAGAATAATCGGGATACTAAACATACTTAAACAAAAACTGCCTTTGAGAATTAATATCATGCTTTATAATACATTACATGTGCCACAAATAAATTACTGCCTGATAATATGGGGGTTTCAGTGTGAAAGAATAAATAAGCTTCAAAAAAGGCAATACGGATAATTACGCAGAGCAAATATAATGAACACACTTCACCACTATTTAAAAATATGAATCTGTTAACAGTCAAATATATACAAGCATTGCAAGAAATAAAATGTTAATATAAATTCATATATAATAAATTACCCGCCTACCTACAACACTGGCAGTTAATTACAAACATAAACATACATAACCACAATACGCACAGACAACATGAAATTCACATTGTTGGTATTAAACATTCATTTGCAAAGCGATCTCTAAAACACAATCTACTAATAGGTTCAAACGATACCCCCCAAATCAAATTGTGAAAGACAAACTCTATACGCACTGTCCATGAGGTTTGGTAAACTATGCAAAGTATAATTTTATAAATAAATATAAAAAATGCATGTGCGATCGTGAACTGTTACATATGCATGCGCAACTAAAGACAATAAAAATTCGCATAGTAAGGTACATGGATATTGTGCACACATGTAGAACACACACGCACACGCACACGCACACGCACACGCACACGAACACACACACACACACACACACACACAATACTTTGAGGATGTTTACGGATTTTGAACTTTGGTTATTCTGTTTATTGCACTGAGAAACTGTATTTGTATAATCACTTCTACGGTGGCTCCTATGCCAGCGACTGCTTGCACTCTTAATAGGAGTCTCCAATAATAAACTATTTCTGATTCTGATGGAGAGGGGGTCTTGAGATCCTTAAGACCCCCTCTAGATCTGCTACTGTGTCATATGTTGTATACAATCCCTAGATAGGGCTCCACAAACGGTGCAGTCCTCGACGGTCCGGCCACCGATGAACTCTCATTAACAATCTACACTTTTTCCTGCGACCTGTCGTTAATGGGATTACACGTGTGTCCGTGACCGTGCCTCTCCCGACCGACGTACACGAAGCAGTAGGCCCCTGTGTCGCAAGCGACTGTCTCGTGGGACGAGTTAAGCCTTCGCCTAGGTACTGCGGTGCCCACTCATGTACACAGCAAGGAGCGAATTCTATGGCCTCACCGCTGTAAACACACATTTAAGGAGGGACTCAATTGACAACATTTTTTGGCTTTGAACGGGTTAACGGCTTGCAAGGTTGTGGATTGGCGGGAGTGTCGGCTCGGCTGATGCGGAACTTCGCATCAGATGTGAATGGTTTGGTCTTATGGACACTTGTCCTGGCGTTGTCATGAAACATGCTGAATGCTAGGCCGCATGCTTCGCGTGACATTGTCATATGACGTTGTTGTTTCTGTTGTCTGTGTATACGCGTAGATGGAGTCTTGGCCACTTGCTGTTGCCATTTCTGTTGGTCTTAAAGCAACGTTCTTTTAACTTAATTACGTATCTATAAATCGATCGTTTAAGAGATACGGTATCAAAAGCATTTGAAAAATCTAAGTAAGTTATATAAGTTTCAGTGCTGTTATCTGTATGTACTGTCCAGTCTTGTAGACATTCTAACATTTGAGTAATGCATGAATGTTTTTTGTAAACCATGTTGGTTACACCTGATAGTTTTGTTTTTAACAAGATTTAAGATTTAACAAGATTGCCATCCCAAATAACAAGTTCCAGATGGCAAGTGGACAAGGAAGCCATTGGCTTATCGAGAGTCCAACAATTTTCTCATCTATGTGTAGCCCGCCCTTATCAAATATCTGTCAATTCTATTTTTAAACATATTCACACTACCAGCATTAACACAGTCATTTGGCAGTTTGTTCCATTCATTTATCACCCTGTGTGAGAAAGACTACTTTCTCATGTCCAACCTACACTGCTCCTTAACTAATGCTGCTTTGTGTCCTCTTGTTCTACTGCCTTCTTTAAGTTTGAAGAACATATTCCTATCAACATCCTTATAACCATTCACTATTTTAATCATTTCTATTTGGTCTCCTCTTAGTCTCCTGGTCTCTAGTGTTGTCAAACCACATTGTAATAAGCGACTTTCGTAACAAAGGTATCTCAATTCTGGAATCATTTTAGTTGCTCTTCGTTGTATTCTTTCTAGCTTGTCTATGTCCTTTTTACGATATGGCCTCCATGCTTGAATACAATATTCCAAATGTGGTCCAACTATTGATTTGTACAGGGGTACAATTAGCTGTTTCTTTTTATACATGATAGTTCTCCTAATTAGTCCTACAATTTGATTTCCCTTCGAAGCAGCAATCCCACATTGCTCTGAAACTTTCATATCAGCACTAAATGTTACTCTTAAGTCCTTTGCTTGTGTGGTTCTACCTAGTACAGCATCCCCCATTTTATATTCTTCGTACATGTTTCCATGTCCTATGTGTATACATTTACACTTCCCAAAATTGAATAACATTTGCCATTTTTCTGATCATTTAACTAATTTATCTGTATCATCCTGTAAACTTTGTTTATCTGTATCATTAGTAACCTTTCTGAATACTTTTGTGTCATCTGTAAATTTGAGTACTTTGCTAGATATGTCATCTTCCAAATCATTTATATATATTAAAAACAGTATAGGGCCTAATACTGATCCCTGTGGTACCCCCATTGTTTGTGTCAGCTAGTTTAAGCAAATTGTCTTGTATTATTCTTTCTAGAAGTTTAATCACTTGGCTGGTGAGTGACACTGGTCTGTAATTGTTGGACATGTTTTGTGGACCTTTTTTGTGGATTGGTGTTACATATGCATCCCTCCGATCCTGTGGTATTTGGCTTGTTTAAATGGATTTATTAAATATATAGGCTAGAGCAATATCAAAATCTAAGCAATTTCTAAAAATTTCATTTAATAGGTATAAACCACTAGCTTTGTCTGGTTTCAGTTCTGTTAACTTGGTCCTTACTTTGGTGGGTAAAATTTCTAAATTGTACAGTGTACATTTTACAATGGTATCTAAAGTTGGTAGAGAGTGCAGTAATTATGGCTCATCTGTAGAACATATATGAAATAATTGTTTAGTATGTTTGCTTTAGTTTGACCATCTGAGAAGTTTTTTCCTTCAAAGTTAAGATCACTAATTGTTGATGATGATTTGGTAAAGTGTCTAGTGTAGTTCCAGAATCTTTTATCGTTAACATTTACGTGGTCTACCAACTTTTCTTCATAGTGCAATTTTGCCTCCTTTAAGACAGTCTGTAGCTTTTCTAATTCATTTATTACATGATCGGTTGAAAGCCCACATTTCTTACCACTACTTGTTTAGCACGTTTAGTTTTGTTTGCTTTTTTGCACAGGTTTGTATCTTACCCATGGATGCTTTGGTCTTGAACCCTGCTTTATATGTTTGAATGGGATATTTTTCTACACTAGTTGGAAATAACACTGCTTGAAATGTTCCCACATTTCAGTCAAAGATTTATTATAGTATTCTTTGGTCCAATCTATGTTTTTTATTTATTTGTTTATTGCCTCATAAATGGCTTTTGAGTACAAGTAAATATTTCTGGATTGTGATGTTATTCAAACAACTGGACATCTTATTAATACCTTTATACTTTAGTGATCGCTCAGAGCAAAACTTTCCTCTACTTCAAGTTTAGCTATACAACTGGGGTCTGAAATGCATACAAGCTCGAGGATGTTGTTACCTCTAATTGGTTTATCCACCATCTAAACCAACAAAAATTAATTAAGTTGTTTAATGAAGAAATATTTCTCTAGTTGGCTGTTTCCCTTCCCTTTGGACCAATCTGTTTTTCTAAAATTTAAGTCTCCAAGAAGGAGACAATTAAAATGTTCTATTGTATTTATTGAATTGTTTATCTTTTGTAACATGTGTGCCTGATCTTCTTCTGCCCTATAGCATACTCCAACTTGCCACTGTACATTAATATTATTATTGATTGCATAGTCTGTCTGTTGAATATTTTGAATGCTGGCATCGCCCCAGAAGACATCCATTTTTAACTACCCATGTATGTAGCTATTATTTGTTTACAATTAACTCTACACCATTATTATACGACATATAACCTTGAATGTGCATGTAAAATTAATTGAAAGTGTTTGCACAGATCTTGAGGTCACTGAACAACTTCAAGGACAAAGGTCGTTCCAACCACAGCATGTACCTCTTTGGCTATGGAGATGGTGGCCAGGGACCCACGTGAGTTGACCTCAAGGTTACTGCGAATGAGACGTTTCCTGACCTGCCACATTTATTTTGATTGAGTTCTGTATTTTTCACTTGCCATCTTTAATATAAAGTAGTTTATGACTTAATCTGTATGTCTGCCTCTGTCTGTTCGTCACATCTCCATCAGTCTCACATGTATGTGGCTGACATTGTGTAGGCGTGCCCGGGGACCCATGGTTTATTCACCTATTCCATTCGATTGAGTGTCGCCACTTATCAGTCTTTGAGAAATCTACACAGCATCAAAAATAGTTGTGCGTTGACTGCTATAAGTTTATGACATAATTTTATACCATTGGGATGAACACCCAAAAAAATATCGACTTTACCACAATTTTTCAATTTGAAACATATCCATATAAAAATAGGATACTGCCGGATATCTCCCAAAATTCTGTATTGCCCTTTCTTGTTCTAACATGGTTTTGGGTAGTTTGTATACACACATCAGAAATAGTTTCCTTTGTGAATGTATTTATTTTTAATAATAATAATTAACTTATATGGTGCCTATATCCTCAGGAACCTGAGCTCAGAGGCGCAACAAAACAGAATCATTAATAGCGAACAGGGATGCACTAAAGTCATTATCAGAACGAGGGACAACCGAAGATTTATGGTGAATGGAAGCTTCATGATGGCTTCTTGAAAACAGTTTTAGGCTTTTTATTTAACTGATTGTTTCTGGTATTCTGTTCCATTCACTCAAATACTAATAACAAACTGACCACTGTTTGATGTTGCTGAATCTGAGAATAGTATTCGGGCCACAAAATATGCAGTTATAGCATGGCGTCTTTCAGGGCTGATATGTTGGAGAAACTGGAAAGACTGAAGGATGTGGCCGGGATTCCAAAGTAAGTGTTGCTTATTATCTTGGACAGTATTTCTTACTTCACTGTGTAAACTTCAACGTTTTGGTCTTGCCTATGTCAGCTGATGTATATGTATATAATTATATGTGCACATACACTTGTTTTTCTTTACATCATTTTGAACTTACATAGGCATACATGTATGTATATACTTATATGTACACATACACTTAGGAACACATAAAATGCATGTACACCTATATAGCAAGCTCTACAATCATAATTAATTCAGTCGGGTTCAGTGACTCCAATTAAGACAACTGTCACTGTCATAGTAGCCACCAACAATATAAACAATATGCTTAGTGTATAACATTATGTAGCTTAATATTTTACTTTATATGTTGGAAATTGTGTTTTAAGATAAACTGCAATGTTTCTTAGCGAAATAATAAACTTGACCTTTATAACAGGCCATGTAGCCAGATAAAACCTGCTCAAAGGTACTAACAAGGTTAAAATAAGTTAAATATATTAAATAAATAAAAAGTCCATGTCATGTGTAAGACCCTACCCCACATATGCACTCTTAATTAATAATCTATTAATAATATAATAATAGTAGCAATATCTTAGTTGCTTTTAGCTGTTGAAGAGTCAAAACCATTTAAGTCCATTTCATCTGCAGCATGGGGCTGTTTGATTTGTGTCAGTTGGACTTTTCAGATAATCAGGGCAGCAAGTTATGTTGATTTTGATACATTCATCAGAGGTTATATTCTAATTGGACATATGTGTTTTTGCAAGCAGTTTGTGACTTGGCTTAGGGCCCAGACTATTACACCAACTTCTAAAAAACTGAAAAATTACTTTCATTGTTTTGCCACTTCAACAGCATTTTTATTTAAAAAAAGCCAAATAAGATACAGTTAATACATTAGAAAGATACAGTCAATACATTAGAAAGATACAGTCAATACATTAGAAAGATACAGTCAATACATTAGAAAGATACAGTCAATACATTAGAAAGCCCTCATGGTAACTGGCTATTCTGATATGTTGAGATTTGGTGTAGCGTTGCACTCCGGGCAGGGCAGTTAAATGCCATCTCTTGCAGGGTTAAGATGTGTTCGCCAGACAAATTCTTCAGCACGGTAGAAAGACAAGAGGCTGACAATTTGTGTTCCTGGACAGGAGAGCTCTTCTTGGAGCTGCATAATGGAACCTACACAACTCACTCTAAGGTACAGTGCATGTCCTACACATCTCACTCTAAGGTACATTGCACACCCTTACACACTACACTCTAAAATACAGTGCATACCCTTACACACTTCACTCTAAGGTACAGTGCATACCCAACACACCTCATTCTAAGGTACGGTGCATACCCTACATACTTCACTCTAAGTTACAGTGCATAACCTACGTACCTCACTTTTTGGTACAGTGCATGCCCTACACATCTCACTCGAAGGTACGGTGCACACCCTTACACACCTCACTCTAAGGTACAGTGCATACCCTACATACTTCACTCTAAGGTACAGTGCATACCCAACACTCCTTACTCTAAGGTACGGTGCATACCCAACACAACTCACTCTAAGGTACAGTGCATATACTATACATTTCACTGTAAGGTACAGTGCATACCCAACACACCTCGCTCTAAGGTACAGTGCCTACCTTACACACTTCACTCTAAGGTAGAGTGCATACACTACACACTACTCTCTAAGGTACGTGAAAATGGAAATGCTGAAAACTCATGGATTTCACCCTTGGTGAAATTTTTTAACATTGTCATATGATCGGCAAGAGGATGGAAATAATGCCCATGATCGCCATTGACCTGCAGAGTGTTTACCATTTTGCATATTCACTATTTTGAGCCTTACCAGATCTAATGACTAAAGTCAATTCGTTCGATGATTTGAAAAATAGGCATTTTAAACATTCTACTGCGGATGTTACATAAACTATTCACAAAACATATTTGAACACTGACGAACTGAATTTGCGATAGACTAAATCAGTTGAGGATGGAGTTTTAAGCTGCCAAGACTTCAGCGTAAGTTATATACAATAACACCGTGCTGACATGTTGACTTCTGCAGCTAAAGCGACTAAACCGACGTGCCGAGATCCTGATGCGCAACACTGAGCTACTGGCCACATTGGCTTATGTAGTTGGTCAGCGAACTGACCAGGGTCATGGTTACCCTGCTGACAAGATAGAATAGTTGTGGAAGACTCTCCTCTTGAATCAGTTCCATGACGTATTGCCTGGGACGTCCATAAATGAGGTCAGGGTCACGGGAAAAGGCTGTTACATATCTTTCTCATTGAAATAAATAGTTTATTAAATATTTACTGAAATATAATTTAATACTAATAATAAAGGATCTTGTGTTGACTATCTGCATAATTTGAAATGCTAGGCTCAATTTGTTAATCATAGTTTGTCGGGCAAACTTTCTATAATATATATCATCATTTTGTTTTTGCGTTAGTTGTTTTTTTTATTCATTATGTTTATGGATAGTTTATGTGTTTTTTATTCCTAAATATTAATTTGTGTATTAGCAGAAATGTAAGAGGTGACAACAAAAAGAGCTTACCGGTAATCATTCATCATGCTTGTTCACATCACATGGTGTCACATGACATCATAATGATCACATGATAACATAATCTCTTTGTTTTTTGCTGCAGTTTGATAGACTGAACTAACGTTTAAAGATTTAACAAGATTGCCATCCAAGGCAAAGCCCAGTTGGCAAGTGGACAAGAAAGCCATTGGCTTATTGAGAGTCCAAAATGTTTTCATCTGTGTGACCTGCCCTCCTATGATATGTGTCAACCTTGTTTTTAAACATATTCATGCTGCTAGCAGTTACAAAGATCAATTTCAGAAAAGATGCTGTTAGCAGGAAACTGTCAATAACTGCTGTGATAGATTTCAACATCTGAAGTCTTCTGTTTGTCTTCCAGGTGTGCACAGAGGCAGGGCGGTTGTATGAAGGTAATCTCATTGTAGGAAACAGTTAAAATGTTGTTAAAAATTTTGATTTCTAAATTGTTGATTCAACTCCAACCTTATTTATAAAAAAACTGTTCCAGATAATGGTGAAATCAAATTTAACATTGTCTTGGTTTCCTTGGCCAGTCTGTTTATCAGCTGCAAACACAGTAGAAAAGAAACTAACGTAGCATTGATTGACCTAAAAATTGCAGGATTGGTGACGATGATAAAACATCTTAGATCGATGCACTGGCTCCCTGTCCGATATTGCATAATGTTTAAAACCAGCACAACCACCCGTCAAGCACTTTCATCAAAGTAACCACTGTATTTACATTTATTGCTTACACCTGCAAGACAGCGAAGCCAACTTTGATCATCTACCTGTAGTTCTAATCCAATGTTTTCCCAGTGTTAAGACAAACGTCGGAACTAGAGCTTTCTAAGTTGCCACACCAACTCTGTGGAACTCACTTTCTATTAGCATTAAGTCGCCAGGAAATATATTAACATTTCACCATCAGCTAAAAACCCACTTGTGTACCAGTCCAACCGTTTACAACTGGAATTGTTGAACCGATTAGAAGCTGTCTAACCCTTTTGTTTTGGTGGGCTGCTGAGCTCAAGTTTACGGAGGATTTTAGTGCAATAGAAGTGTTTTATTGTATTGTAAATATTTGTTTCAGCTGTCCTGAGAGAAGGTGCTTTGCTCTTCAGGAAAGCAGCCAATGATCTTGTTCATAAGGTATGTGCCTATAGCAGTGTTAACTCCCTTCAGTTTTGCATCACCATTTAAGATATATGATATGTGCTGATGTATTACAAGATTATTGTAGTTTACAAATTGTGTTGTCAATCCTGGCAAGTATTGTTCCTCACTAAATGAAGATACATGTTATGTCGTAGTGAGTAAGTATTGTTCCTCACTAAGTGAAGATACATGTTATGACATAGTGAGTAAGTATTGTTCCTCACAAAATGAAGATACATGTTAGGTCATAGTGAGTAAGTATTGTTCTTCACTAAGTGAAGATACATGTTATGTCATAGTGAGTAAGCATAAGTAAACAATACACCTTGATATATAATAATAGTGATGTGGGCATAGTTATAATAATCTACTCACTAAATGAAGATACATGTTATATCATAGTGAGTAAGTATTGTTCTTCACTAAATGAAGGTACATGTTATGTCATAGTGAGTAAGTATTGTTCTTCACTAAATGAACATACATGTTATGTCATAGTGAGTAAGCATAAGTAAACAATACACCTTGATATATAATAATAGTGATGTGGGCATAGTTATAATAATCTACTCACTAAATGAAGATACATGTTATATCATAGTGAGTAAGTATTGTTCTTCACTAAATGAAGGTACATGTTATGTCATAGTGAGTAAGTATTGTTCTTCACTAAATGAACATACATGTTATGTCATAGTGAATAAGTATTGTTCTTCACTAAATGAACATACATGTTATGTCATAGTGAGTAAGTATTGTTCTTCACTAAATGAAGATACATGTTATGTCATAGTGAGTAAGTATTGTTCTTCACTAAATGAAGATACATGTTAGGTCATAGTGAGTAAGTATTGTTCTTCACTAAATGAAGATACATGTTATGTCATAGTGAGTAAGCATAAGTAAACAATACACCTTGATACATAATAATAGTGATGTGGGCATAGTTATAATAATCTACACACATATTTATATTATATATTTATTTATTGATGAATATCGATCTTTCCATTCAGCATGCAATGAAACCATGACATTCACTGTGAAACTATCAAACTAAACAAATAATGGTCAAATTATATGAAAACAAATTGTGGTTCCTTAAAACGCATTTATACAGTCAAGATTTTAAGATAGATATAGTTTATAACATAATTTTTAATAAAAATTATCAGATTTTGTACCTGTTCATGCGAATGCTTTGCAATGTTATTTACACATTTGTTTCAACAGGGTCACTTAACAACGAAAGAACGTTCAGATGACAGACCAGCACTGGTTATGAATACATGTTCATGGCAAAGGTCGGAGGTCACATTCTGGCCAATGGAAATTTCATCGGAAAAGGCCGATGTAGTTACGCAGGAAGACAGGGAGGGAAGAACTTTGGGTATGGAGGATGTAACAGATGGAAACATGATTTACTTGACCTGCATCTTTCCCTAGGCAGCTCAGATCATCTATTTCGTTCTTATTGTTCGTAAAACTAAGCTTAACATACTTTCTCCGTCGCTGCGCCTAGGGTCTTGAATGAGCTTCTCATCGGTTTGAAATCATCTGTAACCATAGCTATATAAAAAAAATTCAACAAATTTATTGCAAATTGCATTTCCACAATAAATCTTCAGTGGCACTTTGTTCTGATAATGACTTTTGCGCATCCCTGTTCACGGGTATGCTTAATGATTTTTGTTTTGTTGCGCCTGATCACTCCACCACTGCAGTGGTCTTCCTCTTGTGGTCTTCCTCTTGTGATCTTCCTCTTCCTCAGTGGTCTGCTGTTCTGTAAAATCCTGTTTGTATGCTTACCTAATGATGATATGTAAACGTGCACAAACCACCTTATGTGTGACTGATGACTTCTTTGATGGATTTAGGGGTGAATATGTCCTCTCTGATCTTGATATTTTGTAATCTGTCTGTCCTGGTAACACCTCTGATAGCCCGCAGGCACCACATCTCAAACACGTCAAGAGATTGTGTCACCTGTGATTGCAGCATCCAAGCATCTGCACCACATAGGCATGCTTCAGCTGGATGACAGAGTCACAAAGCATTATTGACTTGGTAGAAACATTCTGAGTGTCATTTATGTTGCAGTGTATGTAACGGACATCCCATCACTTGGTCACTGTGCATTCAGACCAGCGGTCAACCTGCCCACTGTGGTCACTGTCGAGAAGCAGGTACTGTAGTGGGCGTTGACTTGGCTGAGGCTGCTTAGTCTGGCTTCCTGTTCCCGTTTTACTTCTATGCTGTGTTATCATTAACACACAAGGCCAACAGGTGTTTTGCTGTCTATAGTAATAATAATCTTTTGTCATGGGCGATAATGATGGAATTTAGACATTTAGGTGCACTTCCAGGAAAGCAAAATGGCAACTCTGTGTTATCACTCAACAAGCAATACACTCAGATACACAATGCTTTAAGTGCATAACATTTCTTGGCTGCCACAATTTGTAAGTGCAGTGTTGTTAATTCTGCAGAATGTCTGGTTTTATGTGAAATGTAAAATATTCTTCATTTTACCTATAGAAAACCACAATGTTCTATGCATTTCATTGTAATTTTACAGTATGCTAGATAATATTTTCCATAAATTTGAATACAGTTCAGTACTAAACTCTATATAATATATATCATATTACAAATGCTCTAATTTGGATTTTTATAATTAATATAATTCAAACGCACTCCTCTGCCAGAGTGAAGATCTGATCTGCGTACGCAATGGCCACATTGAGGCCGTACTGGACCACCTTGGCCGAGTGGTTCGACTGTGTACAGTCAACGATTTGTTAAGGTAAACATTACAAATCACAGGTGTAGCCTGTCTTGGGTCCTCAAGGAACCCCGACCACCCAATTGCCTTGCAAACCTCAGCAATTTCATGCTGAATGGAGGAGGCTAAGCTTTTCCCCTTGGAGCCACACTGCATTATCATTATTATTATTACTGAACTAACTGAAATGTTTGATATCCATAGAATGCTGATGCCTCCATCCTTCTCTTCCCTCTACTGACTCCTCCTTCCTTCTCTTCCCTCTACTGACGCCTCCGTCTTTCTCTTCCCTCTACTGACGCCTCCGTCCTTCTCTTCCCTCTACTGACTCCTCCGTCCTTCTCTTCCCTCTACAGACTCCTCCGTCCTTCTCTTCCCTCTACTAACTCCTCCGTCCTTCTCTTCCCTCTACTGACGCCTCCGTCCTTCTCTTCCCTCTACTGACTCCTCCGTCCTTCTCTTCCCTCTGCTGACTCCTCCGTCCTTCTCTTCCCTCTGTTGACTCCTCCGTCTTTCTCTTCCCTCTACTGACGCCTCCGTCCTTCTCTTTCCTCTGCTGACTCCTCCGTCCTTCTCTTCCCTCTACTGAAGCCTCCGTCCTTCTCTTCCCTCTACTGACGCCTCCGTCCTTCTCTTCCTCTGCTGACGCCTCCGTCCTTCTCTTTCCTCTGCTGATGCCTCCGTCCTTCTCTTCCCTCTCCTGATGCCTCCGTCCTTCTCTTCCCTCTACTGATGCCTCCGTCCTTCTCTTCCCTCTCTTGATGCCTCCGTCCTTCTCTTTCCTCTGCTGATGCCTCCGTCCTTCTCTTCCCTCTACTGATGCCTCCGTCCTTCTCTTCCCTCTACTGATGCCTCCGTCCTTCTCTTACCTCTGCTGATGCCTCCGTCCTTCTCTTTCCTCTGCTGATGCCTCCGTCCTTCTCTTCCCTCTGCTGATGCCTCCGTCCTTCTCTTCCCTCTACTGACGCCTCTGTCCTTCTCTTCCCTCTACTGATGCCTCCATCTTTCTCTTCCCTCTACTGACGCCTCCGTCCTTCTCTTCCCTCTACTGATGCAACCATCCTTCTCTTACCTCTACTGACTCCTCCGTCCTTCTCTTCCCTCTACTGACGCCTCCGTCTTTCTCTTCCCTCTACTGACGCCTCTGTACTTCTCTTACCTCTACTGATGCCTCCATCCTTGTCTTCCCTGTACTGACTCCTCCGTCCTTCTCTTCCCTCTACTGACGCCTCCATCCTTGTCTTCCCTGTACTGACTCCTCCGTCCTTCTCTTACCTCTACTGACGCCTCCGTCCTTGTCTTCCCTGTACTGACTCCTCCGTCCTTCTCTTCCCTCTACTGACGCCTCCGTCTTTCTCTTCCCTCTACTGACTCCTCCGTCCTTCTCTTCCCTCTACTGATGCCTCCATCCTTCTCTTCCCTCTACTGATGCCTCCGTCCGTGTCTTCCCTGTACTGACTCCTCCGTCCTTCTCTTCCCTCTACTGCGAAGCCTTGAGCAGCTGTTGAAAACATGTTTTACGAATTTTGTTCCAGAGAATATATTCCTGGAAATGTGTTATAGAAACGTTGTAGCAGCTGGCAGCCACGCCAACCAGTTTGTGTTGTTTGATGATGTTCCACTCTTCTGGGATGCATGGGACGTGATGGACTATCACCTCGAAACAAGGTAACTTAGTACACTTCTTCCAGTTAACAAGACAATTTGCCTGTTTAGTCATGCAAAACGACCTAAACAATTTGACTATTTTAAACGGTGTTAACATGAGACGTTTCACATTGTATTTTACTATAATATACACTTATTGAACGATGCTTGGTTGTATGCATCAGGTGCTTCATAATTTAACAAGATTTAACAAGTTTTGTCATCTAAGCCAAAGGCCCAGATGGCAAGTGGACAAGGAAGCCATTGGCTTATCGAGAGTCCAACAATGTTCATCTACTTATAACCCGCCCTCCTGAGATATGTGTCAAACTTGTTTTTAAACATATTCACGCTGCTAGCAGTTACACACTCTGTAGACAATTTGTTCCATTCATTTATTGTCCTCTGGGAGAACGAGTGCTTCCTGATGTCTAATCTACATTGATCCTTTACTAATATTACCTCATGTCCTCTAGTTCTGCTGTCCTTCTTGAGTGAGAAAAACATTTCTATCAATATTTTCGTACCCATTCAATGTCTTAGAAACTTCAATCTGATCTCCTCTTAACCTCCTGTCTTCCTTCAGGCGTTCTTCATAACTAAGGTCTCTCATTTCTGGAATCATTTTAGTTGCTCTCCTTTGTATACGTTCAAGCGTATCTATATCCTTACGATATGGTCTCCATGCTTGTATACAGTATTCTAAATGAGGTCTAACTATTGCTTTATAAAGAGGTATAATTAACTTTTTTCCATTGTATGTTATGTTTCTTCTAATCAATCCAAGAATTTGATTAACCTTTGAAGCTGCAATACCACACTGCTCTGAAACTTTCAGCGCTTATTGTATCTCCTAAGTCCTTTTCTTTTACAGTAGTACCCAGAACAATATCTCCCATTTTATAGTATACATCCAAGTTCCCATGTCCTGTATGTAGGCATTTACATTTTCCCAAAATTGTTGTATAATGTTGTATTGAGCGAACTTGTGAGCCCAATACAACATCCTAAAGCATCGAGTACATAAAACTTGTGAGCCCAATACAACATCCTAAAGCATTGAGTACATAAAACTTGTGAGCCCAATACATCCTAAAGCATCGAGTACATAAAACTTGTGAGCCCAATACAACATCCTAAAGCATTGAGTACATAAAACTTGTGAGCCCAATACAACATCCTAAAGCATCGAGTACATAAAACTTGTGAGCCCAATACAACATCCTAAAGCATTGAGTACATAAAACTTGTGAGCCCAATACAACATCCTAAAGCATTGAGTACATAAAACTTGTGAGCCCAATACAACATCCTAAAGCATTGACTACATAAAACTTGTGAGCCCAATACAACATCCTAAAGCATTGACTACATAAAACTTGTGAGCCCAATACAACATCCTAAAGCATCGAGTACATAAAACTTGTGAGCCCAATACAACATCCTAAAGCATCGAATACATAAAACTTGTGAGCCCAATACAACATCCTAAAGCATTGACTACATAAAACTTGTGAGCCCAATACAACATCCTAAAGCATCGAGTACATAAAACTTGTGAGCCCAATACAACATCCTAAAGCATCGAGTACATAAAACTTGTGAGCCCAATACAACATCCTAAAGCATTGACTACATAAAACTTGTGAGCCCAATACAACATCCTAAAGCATTGAGTACATAAAACCCATTACCTTTCGATAAGATATTTATTATTCATAAACAACATTTCAACAATTTAATGCAGTAAAATGGTAATTTATGCATTGTATGATGAGCACCATTTGAATGAATTAATACCAGTATTTATTGCACTGGATGTCACACCGGGCTGGACAGTTTATATCACCGTAGATAATGTTTTATTAGTAGCAATTACCCATGTAATAAAACAAAATATAACACTCCAAGGGTGGGATTCTATACAATCCATTAAGTAAAGGTGGGATCCTATGCATACCACTGTCTAAAGCCTAATATAGTTAATGTTGGTCTATAACATTTATATTTTTTCCATTGAAAATAGCTAATGTTGTCATGGTGCTCTCTGTTGATCACATATTTAGGGCACACATTTAGAAAGACATATTTTGTAAAGTGATGATGACGATTGCTTGTGGGATAAGAATTGTCAGTTTTGTGCTGCTGAAACGATCCCTTTAAATATGTCTGATATTGACAGGTCCCCCATTTTGGACATCATTGAAGGTGCAACAATCGTGGAGTCGGGTCCCCTCAGGGTAACAATAAAGGTAATACACCCTAAAGTTACTCTGCAACCCTGTCACATACAGTGTTAATAAACAGTTATCTTTCACACAGGATGCAATGCTAATGGTGTGATTCCTGCGATAGTGACCATGACAATACTATGTTCCATTCGACCAAAAACATGCTGCATCCTTAATATGGATATTTCTATAAAGATTTCTGTGTCTTTTTGAAAACTTATAATGGGTTATTATATTTACAAAACCCATAAGGTTGATACTTTTATGTAAGTAGCTGTGTGAAGCATGGTGGTTAAACCACCAGACTTTCAACCGACAGGACTGGGATTGGAATTCACTGGTTGCCATTTCAAAAGTTTGGCAAAGTCATTCACCTCACATAGTGTCTCTCGGAAGAGACCCAAAAGCCATTGGTCCCCTCCATCTGGTGTCTGTACCAGGGGAAGTTAAATATCCGAGACGGGGTAAATGTGTAACCTACTGTGGACTCGATATCTCATGAGTCAATGCAGAAGCATCCATGACTTGGCTCAGTCAATTCCGCTAACAACCTCACTTGAGGACACCATTGAATGAATGAATGAATAAAATACTATAGTATGTAATTGTTTGCTTGTTTAGGTGACTCTCAGGATCAGTGACGACAGTAAGATATGCCAGTACATATCACTTGATGCTGGTGCAAAATATCTCAAGTTCTACACTGAGGTAACATTTAAGATTTCATTCTGCTCCATTAAACCGTAGGTTTTTCATATGACCAATTTTAAATACCTCTTCTGTTCAGTAGTTTTTTCTTTGTTTTGTAGAAATATAACAATCAATGTCAGTTGAATCAGTTTAATACATTACAGGTCGCACCTTTGTCTACATCACATCTTACTGACCCCTATCTTGCTTGACATTTCTTATATAGCGAGGCTATATAAGAAATAGATGCTACTCAAGGCTCTTACACATTGTGCGAGAGAGCTGCAATGTCTGTAATTATGTAAGAATGGTGTTATGCCATAGTGCATTTAGTCGATACATTATTTGAGATATTTTTCTGTGCACATTGATCTTTTTTTGCTATTCTATTTTATTATAAGGTAGTAATAATAATAGATATAATATAATTTACACATGACTGTTCCTATATGTAAGCATCATTATTCTATCGATTTGTGAATTTTACTGTAATAATTATTTTGATCAATGTTGTATTTTAAGTGCTTCTGAACATATTTTATTTCTGGATATATGGCATCATAACAATAAAGATTATTATTATCATTATAGACACTAATAATAAACATGTCCAACTTTAGCTATGCCTATTAGCTATATGCTTTGGGGTTGCGACTTGCTTTATTAGAGCAATTTACATTCCATTTGCATTGTTTTGTGGTAACACTCGAATGATAACTCTGATTAACAGGAAGTTATCCAGGGCTCTCTGGTGTATTCATATTAACTTGTATAACTTGTAGTACCCCGGTACTACCTGATAACTCTGATTAACAGGAAGTTATCCAGGGCTCTCTGGTGTATTCATATTAACTTGTATAACTTGTAGTACCCCGGTACTACCTGATAACTCTGATTAACAGGAAGTTATCCAGGGCTCTCTGGTGTATTCATATTAACTTGTATAACTTGTAGTACCCCGGTACTACCTGTGTTGCTGACATTATTTAAATAAACTTTTTTTATTAATAATTTAACTCAAATTCAACAAGAGTTTTTTGTTTACTTGATTATCACGATGACCTGACTATGAGTTTTTGTGATTTTGTTAAAGGCCTATCATTTGATTAGTTTTGTGAAAATGAAAGCTGACTTGTTTTCCTTTCAGAACTAGTGATATCACTGAAAACGATGCTATTACTATTCTATATCTCTTGTCAATCAGTGGCTTCATGATTTAAAATGTCTGCATTTTCTTTGACTACCAAGTTATTATTGTGTTCATTAATTCAGGTCATTATAGTTATTTTCTGATGTGTATCTGTGAACAAATTGATATTATCTCACCACTAGGTGGATTGGCACGAGAGTCACAAATTCCTCAAAGTTGAGTTTCCTCTCGGGATTGTGTCCCCACAAGTGACATATGAGATCCAGTTTGGTCACATACATCGACCAAATCACTTCAACACATCGTGGATTGGGCACGATTTGAGGTACTGTATTCTTCCTAATAAGTGTACAGTATGCTTAAAAAAATTAAACACGAATAAATTTCATGAAATGTGTTCTAATAAGCGTACACCTAAGTTTGTAAATAAAGACGATGTCGACGACTCGCTTGGATGACATGCGGCCCTGGGCACACAGTTGACTAATGCCACTCGACACCGACAACGTAGAACCAGTGACTGAAGAAACCACATTGACTTTTATTGTCATTGATATTGGTCCTAGGTTAGCAGCAATATTCACACCCAAAGCGATGAAATGCCAATACCTTCCCAATGACGTTAAGTCGGCAGGAAATAGTAACATTTCACCGTCAACTAAAACCCACCTGTTTAAACTCGCTTATAAACATAGTCCATGGCATGGGCATAGCTCCTTTTGCTTTGGTGTGCAGCTGAGCTTGGGTTTCCTGAAGATTTTGGCGCAACAAGTTTTTTTGTATTGTATAGATCTACGTTAGAAGTCGGCGATCTTCATTCACATCTGTACAGCATCATCTGGTGGAGTAGTGTAACACAATTGCTTGAGGACTTGCTTATTTTAAATGAATCGTTCATTGAATTTCAGTGGTTAATTATATATGCGGCTAGTTGGCATTTCCGTATAATTAAAACTGCCTCGTTCCTCGGATCTCAAAGTTCATCTAGATTGACAATGTAATAATATTTTAATATTCTTTAATGTTTTTTTATGTAGTATATTTAATGTCAGAAATTGTACAAAACAGAAATTCGAAAATGCTGCATCACCACCGAGTCTCCGACGTAATTGTTGAGCTGGAGAGGCGAGTGGCATGGGACTGTATGTACTAGTATTTATAACATGTTGATTGGTTAAAAGTAATATTTATACAAAACATCATGAAAATAATATTTTCCCATCGCTCAGTTGTTCCGCTCAGCTACGCCAAGACGCTTTTTGCAACTGAATAAATACTAAGTTGTCCCTTACTACAGTATACTCGCTAGATGGCACTGTGGTTGTCTTGCCATGCGCGCATGCTAACGGCGTACGTTGAATCTGCTTACTCAGCTTATTCAGCCTATCGCAAATCCGGTTCATTGGTGTCCAAATATGTAGTGTGTGAATAGTTTATGTAATATCCGCGGTTGATTTAATTTTAAAAATGCCTATTTTTGTTCAAATCATCAAAACAGTTGACTTCAGTCGTTAAATCTGGTAAGGTTTAAAATAGTGGATATCCAAAATAGTAAACACTGGGTCAATGCTGATCATGGGCGTGACTTCCATCCTCTTGCCGAACACATGACAAAGTTAAAAATTTCACCAAGGAAGAAAATTGTGATTTTTCAGCATTTCGATATTCACTTCATGTAATGTTTGACCAAGCATTAAGTAATTTAATAGTTTGATGATTTCACATAAACTACAAACAAAAGTTGCACAAACAAGTTAGTATGTTGCAATGGATACTAGGTTGGTTTGTTTGAAATGAGACTAGCAAAAACATCGAAATGAGGAAGCACCTTTAAGTAAGCGTTTCGCTTCGAATTTGACACATGAACATTTCGGTCAACCATTCGTGGTTACTACTTGTCAAAAAATACTTATGAATGTTGTATGGAACTACCAGACATTTATACATTCATGGATGGTGGGCAAAAGGATACCAGAGCATTGCAATGTTGGCTGATGTTGGTAAATATTTGATGGGAGTGAAAGTTTGTCAGTCATTGCTGAATTGTGACATTGATGGAGAGGATATTATACTCGAGTTGCCTGATTTCATGCACCGTTTGGTTCGCGTATTCATGGTTAGCAAGACTATCCAATTATCATTTTAGTGACTAAATTCCTCATTTTTGTATGATGCTATGACCAGAGCCGATGCTGTCAGTTTGGCACAAACACTGAACTCCAGTGGCAGTGATCAACCGCCAATTGCAGAACAATAAAATGCTGTGTTGCCACGGAATTGAGCGATGCACAAAGTTGGAAGACGCAAGCTGGATTTGCAACATATCGCAACAAAATTGGGGCGTATGCTTATTAGACCCTGTTTAGAGCATGTAAGCTTATTAGGGCGAATACAGTAATGCCATTTGCTTGTTAGTTTTTCACACCATATTTTTTTCTGATGTAACCCTTAGCAAAAAATATATATAGAATATTCTGTAGAATTTTTGCAGTGTCAATTCTATGGAATTCAGAAAATATTTTATGAAATTTGTAGTGAATTCTATAGAAATATTTCTGCAAATATCTTTTAGAATATTCTTTAAAAACACAATATTCTATTATGCTCTGTAGAATTCAGTAACATTCTATTCAGTTCATTGCATATCTATATAATACTGAAATACACTTAATCAAATTCATGACTGCAGAAAGGTGTTTTAATGAACCAAAACATTCTTAATGTAAATCAGCCATTATCTTTTTATGTATCTACAATAAACCATGACAGTAAATGCATTGTTAAGAAGTGCCTAGTTGTGAAATACTTGATGTTACAATCAGTTGCTACAATTGATATAACATTTCACATGTTCAAATATTTACCACAAATGCAAAATGACACTGTTGATATGGAACCACAACCAGGTTTGTTTCTTTAATTTATGTAGGACAGAGCAGCCAGTAACATGATGTGTTGCCATGGTTACAGGTGTGTGGTCACAAGTGGGCTGACCTGTCCGAGTACGATTGGGGTGTGGCGGTGCTGAACGACTCTCACTATGGATGGTCATGCATAGACAGCGTCCTTAGACTCTCCCTGTACGTGTCCTTAATTGTCCTTCCTTTTACTGTTTCATTTATATCTTGCTTATTTGCTGCCCTAACAATGCGTCCTTCCCATTGTACCACCACTCTACCTGGTGGACTATGATGGAACATAAAGATTCAGGTAACATAACAACAGGCCTATACATTAAACAATCTGAATATGACATGTTCTCGGAATTACCCAAATCTTTAAGTTCCATTGTGTTCCACCAGGTAGCATGGTAGGAATGGGATGTATCTATTGAGTAGTTTCAAAAATGTTTTTTTTTTATTTTGTTGAAGAATGCAAAACTGTATGCAAAAAAAAGAAATCTTTGGTTAACTAAGAAATTAACTAACCTGCTCATGTTTGAAATGGAATGGTGATTCAATCAAACAATCAACTTCTTTATTTAAGACATGTAAATATTATATGTTTTCCAAAAATAAAGATTCATAAAATACGATATTGTCATTATTCCTAAACTTATTAATAAACAGTGACCTATTTAGCGGGGGCCATTGGGCCATGGCCTTTTAATTAATTGTTTTCAATTGCGCCTCTACATGGTAGCATAAACTAATGGGTGTCAATGTTTGGCCCCCATTTGGGCCACTAACAATATCCTAGATACGCTACTGTTCATAAACATACACAGAAGTTGTTTAATTATTGTTTTCGTAAATAGCTGTGCCACTTGTGCATGTGTGTGTTGAGACAGATTGAGATCGAGCAAGGCGCCAGACCAGACAGCCGACATGGGCGAGCATAGGTTCACATATGCCCTGATGCCCCATACAGGTTTGTCTACACCAACCACGCTACTTAAGTTCTACTAAACTAGCAGATATGACCCAAATATCTGAGACCTCCAAGTAAATTTTATTGCGGGGGCTGTTAGTAGTGTAGTGGCTAGTACACCGGACTCTCAATCTAAAGGACCAGTGTTTGATTCCTGCTCCACTGTTTCGAAACTTGGCCAATTTTGTTCACTCCACGTTGCCTCAGTTCACTCAGCTTACAAATACCTTCGCATAGTAATTGCATTATGGCTGAATGCTTCCCAGTGAACTAGAATTGGTGTTAAAGATTTGAACAAAACATGATAGCCTTTTTATTATATACATTTTTAACAGGCTTGTATTTGTAGAATAAAAGGAATAATTTGTATCCCATGAACAGCTATCATAATCTTTACAAAATATAACATCATGACAATATTAGTTGTTTTCAAAACAAATGGAATTATTGAAGACCAATGTTGATTATGGTTCGCTTTCAGCAACATCGTACTTAGAATCCCATCCTTTGTTGAACTGAATCATTCTTCGTTTCCAATCTTTAGCCATCGTCTATCATGACACCTTTTAGAAAAGCACAAGAACTCCGAATTGTCAGTCAGTATGCATTGGTAATTGTAATCCTTTTTCCACATTTGAACACATTTTATACCAAGGTTTTGTCACTTATTTTTCGTTGTCATATGCACATCATAGGTTTGGAAATTAGGATTGCATACACTGTCCCTTCTCTTGATAAATAAATTGGAAGAGAAATAAACTAAATATATAATATATTTTATTTGGCATAGCGCCAGATCCAGAATTGTTCGTAGCACTTCACATTATATAAAAATTTAATAAGATAGTCTAGAATAGCTAATTAAATAAACATGAAAATACTAATAAGAGTTTTTAAATAAATATATCACAATGAGATATTATAGAATTTGTAAGTGAACTAGACTAAAAGGCTAATAGAAATCATTGTAAAGTAAATAACTCTCATGTCTACATTATTTCAGGAACGTTTCAGTCAGCCGGGGTGATAGAGGCTGCCTATGAATTAAACGAACCACTTGTACACCTTGGAGGAGATGGTGAAGGTTCTTCCAGACCTTTGATCGGCGACACATCCTATTTCTTCATTGACTCTTCAGCTGTGATTCTAGAGACTGTCAAGAAGGTATGGAATTGTTTAATTCTGACTAGATAAGGCCTTTTTTACAGATTTTCTTTTAACACAACAGTCGGTCGGTGAAATAAAAACTAATAAAATAGTAATCCATAATATGTAACGCCTATGGTAGTCATGAACTAGATTTGTCTCTATTATTTATGCCAATAAACAACTTTCTTACCTAATTTTTCTATGACATTACATTCATTCATTCAATATATATTCTTTTAAAATATTGTGTTTTTGCACACTTGCTGTCCTGCGGCTCACTCCAATGTGACACTAATTGGACCAAAACTGTGCGCAAGACAATATTTTTTAAGAGTATAATTTTTTTATGTGGAATGATGTATCATGCTAAACTACGATATGATGAAAACGTAAAGAAGTTTTTGCCTTTGATGGCAATCTTGTTAAAAAATAAAAGGTTAACATTATAAATACACATCTAACTGATGCATTCTATAGGCTTTTTAATATATTGATGGTGCAGGCATTTATGCAATAACTAGATAATCTGTTCCATTCATTTATTATCCTCTGATGGAATGATTACTTTCTCATATCCAGTCTACACTGTTCCTTAGCTAATGCTACTTTGTGCCTTCTTGTTCAACTACTTTGTTTACTGTACATATGAAGGATATATTTCTAGTATTATCTTCATAATCATTCAAAATCTGTTTAAACTATTAACGGGTCTCCCCGTAATCTTCTGGTCTCTAGTGTTATCAAACCACACTATATTACGAACATGTGTCTAACCACAATCTTTTTCATAACTAAGGTATCTCAGTTGTGAATTCAGTTTTGTTGGTCTTCATTGCATTCTTTCTAGCTTATCTGCCCTTCTTAATTTGATTCGGACGTTATGCACAAGGTGGCGCCACGGATTACCAGTCCTTTTGTTGATGGGCAAATGCTGCAGCCAACACATTTATTTTCACAGCATGCAAATGTAGGGATGTTCACAGTCATTATAAGCAATATCCATGGGTGTTCCTGCACATTAAAACCTTTACAAGTCATAATGGCATCTTCCAAATCAAATATTTAGGACAAATTACTCCTGAAAAAATTGCTTGTCACTAGTAAATCCAGAAAAAGCCAGATAAATATAAGGAACCTGTCCAACCTTTTTGTTTTTATATGTTGAGATCAACCAATCAAGTTTATTCTAAGAAAACCTAATAAGTTGCAAGATAAGTCTTTACAATGTTACATATTGTTACACTTTGTGAGCTTGGTCAGCTGGTTATACATGTATGTAATACAATAAGTATTTTAAATAATACTTAAAGACCAAATATTGCTTGTTGAGCAGCAGTTGTGGGATTTTTAACTGGACATCAGTCATTCAGAACCATAAAAAATTGCTCAAGTGGTTGGACATTTTGCTTTAAAATCAGTTGGAGCCGAACAATATCCCTTTCAGGCCAGATATTAATCCTGGTCCACTGCTATGAATTTCAGTTGAATGAATTTGGTTTACAGATATTTCAGTTTGTAGGCCGCTGGTCCTAGTGATGCAAGCTAGGACATTATTGGGAATTTGGAAAGTTTTTTTTACATACACCCACTAGCTCGGAACATTCACTTAACTTCCACTATGCGTAACATTATGTTTTAAAATAATATATTGTGTATGTGTATATATACATTATATATTGTTTTATTATGCACTGACTCGTAGTAATTTTACTGTAGGTATTGATGAGTTGCATTGAAAAAAACTATATATATACTTTTATTATTAATATTTATTAAATTGTAATATCCAGGCAGAGGGGTGTGATTCGGTGATTCTGCGACTATATGAGGCATACGGAGGCAGAACGACAGCTCGGGTTAAGATGTCCTTTAAAGTGAAACGGGCACGGCTGTAAGTGGCATCTTCGTTAGCTGTGCTAACGTGTTTAATAGTTTCCTAGGCTTTTACCCAGCTTTCAAACATATTTGAGAAAAACCAGTGTTTTTAATTTTTTAGTTAATATTGATATGATAACATAAACTAAGAATTAATAAATGTAGGTAGTTACAGCTAAAGAGGTGGCTTTAGAATAAAATACTAATATTACTTTATTTAAATATAAAAATTCCATAACCATTGAATAACATTATGTTAGAGGCACAATTTTTTTTTAATATAGCCAGTATAATAAAACGGCAGAAGACCAGGCAGAATAGATAACAAGTTAGCAAGGAAGAAGGTAAGATAAGCTGTCCTGTGTGTTATGCTTTGACCTTTTACTTATTTAACGTATTAACTGGTTTTAAATCATCTTAATTTATTTTAACTTATTTAATTGGATTAAACTTATCTTAATTTACCTCAATTCCTCGTTACTTGCATTACATATTTTACTTTGAGCAGGTTGTTTTGCAGGTGTATGGCGCATTACGAATGCATGCCTAATTTATTTTGCTAATTTATTTTGAAGTAGATTCCTATTGGAATAGCTACTTGTTTCTGATGCTGCAGGTGCAGTGGACTGGAGAACTGTGAGGATGGAGACGTAGAGATGGAAGGAGACGACTGTCTGGTGCTACACTTTTGTCCATTCCAGATCATCTCTGTCATGTTGATGCTGGACTGATTTGAGTCTAAAGGCGGGCTTACACAAGCGATGTTTGCCGTAATGTATTCAGCAACATGGTATGACACAAAATGTGCAAATTGTGCAGGTTTAGACGAGCAACATGTGTAGACGTTGTGACTATGATCTTGACTCATGCCAATCCCGATTTGAGGTTTGATGAAAGGTCACAACTGGTGCACCTATTGCTGATTGCTGTTTGGCCATTGCTTCAACTAGAACATTTCGGATTCTCCTCGACATACCCGGTAATCGTTAAAAACATTGGCGTCAATGAATGGTCTTGTGTGGGTGTTTGCACAACCGTTTCTTGCAGTGCAACACCTAGTTGGCCGACAAATTGGACACTGTTCATTTGTGTAAACCGGCCTTGGCATGCTGAGCAGAGAACACTAAGAAAGAAAGGAGTAGAACTTTGTTCATGATTAGTTGCTCGCAATTATATTAGTCTTTTTCCAGACTTGCCCAGTCTACTAGTTTAACGTTTAATGTTTATTAATTTATATAGCACCAAATCTATATACTTACATCCTGTACATAATAAAAAAAATTAATGTTAAAAAAATTATGATAATAGGATAAATATATATATATATATATATATATATTATTTAGACAATTGCATCGTATATACTGCTGTTGCTGTTAAGTGCATCGGTGCTGTAGCGGTTTATACACCAACTCTGATCACTATTTCCAAATCAATCAAAGCTGTTGTTTGTCTATTTACGTAAAACTGAAACACAAACTTATTAGAAGTTGAGGCCGAGGAAAAACAATAGCTAGTTTACAAGTCATGTTTTATCAAATGTAATGAATGTTATATACTAAAAAATAGGATACAGTTTGCTATAGTCCATTAATCACGCCTTTACCTTGATCCCAGGGTTGTCATCTCCTAAATCTTTGTATTTTTGCGTATTACGCGAGCCGCGCATAAAAACCACTATGCCATGACACTACCCTAGCGGAATCTCTCTTCCCATTCTCTATAGCACACATTCATCTACCAAATGGCACCAGCACACAACTGCACTAGCTGTATATACAATTACTAGCACTTACATGTACCTTTCAAACCCTAACAGGTTTTTAATTATACCAAATACATTGCACCATGTACAGTACAAATTAAATAGAGTTCTTTTAGGTAGAAACAACAGCTGAGGACAGTTATCACGGCACCTACTTGGAGAAGTAATGCTTAGATAAACATTCATTTATAACATCAAATTAACCACATACAAACGGTATGTCCTTCATGTACAGTAAGAAATGTCAATAGGTAAGATAAATAAAAGTTTACTCCTTAGGGCAAATCACAGTTTAGCAAGTCTGTGTTCCATAATCATGATGATTGTTTTGTGATGATTTTTCCATGGAGGTGATACTTTATGGTTGTAAATAGTCATCCTTACTGGTTGTGATAATGTTTCTTTTGATGAAGTATCGGATTACGTTCCAATAACATCACGATTTCATGACTAATGGTGTTATATCATTGCAACTTGTAGAGTGTGGTTGAAACAATTAGGCTTGTTGACACAAGGCTAATGCATTTGAATGCGCATGTAAACGACGAATAAAAATCAAACAACTTTGTTGATATCATAATAACAGCAATAATATTTAATGTATGTTGCAGACAGACGATTGTACACAATTTGTAGTTAACGTATCACTTTATTACAATGATGTTACATGGTATATAACATTATATAACTTGTACTACAATGGTGTTACAAGTTGTATGACACCATATCACTTGTACTACAATGGTGTTACAAGTTGTATAACACTATATCACTTGTACAACAATGGTGTTATAAGTTGTATAACACCATATCACTTGTACAACAATGGTGTTACAAGTTGTATAACACCATATCACTTGCACAACAAAGCAAAGGTATATTGCAATGTACGACCGTTTAGCAATGTAGCCTTGAATTACTAAATGTGAATGAAATTTAAAGGCAAAACTGCACTTGTGCCATCCTAACAAAGTACATGCTACACGAAGTTGTTGTTAATCGAATATCTCATATTTCGAGACGTTATGCAGAGGTGCTACAAATCAGAATTGTGTCAGTATTTTACTCGACACCGTTCTCTCCACTTCCAACAGTCAAATGTGTCAACTCGATTCACTCCAAATATAACGTATTTTAGTGCACACGCGTCGCTGCCCCAAGAATATCCCCGGCTTGAATAATGCCATAGAATACAGTTGAAAGACTCGGCGGGACTAGTGTTCCCGCCTAACTGATGATGATTAATGTGCGTGTTATTTAAGCATGTCTGCATAAGTGCGTGTGTTGCTGAATAAATAAGTTCTTTCAGCGAGGCACCGTTCAAAAAGAGCAGGCAGTTTCAAAGCCATGTGATTGTTTTCTTACTTTGTTGTTGAAACGCCGTTGCAGTGAAGTTGGTTGCTCGAAGCTGCGACTAACCCATTCCAGCAGGCGGCGTCCAATAAGTCTTGTAGCAGCGTCCTCCGACGACTGACGACAGCCACTGCTTGTACGCTGGCGTGCGGCAGTAGAAGTCGGGAAGGGCTGCAGCGACTCCGTCGGCATATTGGTCGATATCGGGTAACTAGCTATATCGAGTAACTAGCTGCAAAACACGAACACCAGACTGATCAGTAATACAAGCACGCACAGCTAGAATACATGGCCACTGCACCCCCAGTACAAAGCTAGAAAACATGGTCACTACACTTTCAATACACAACTAGAATACATAGTCACTGTACACACAGCACACAGCTGGAATACATAATCACTGTACCCACGGTACATTTCTAGAATACATAGTAACTGCACTCCCTCTTGTATATCTCACTCTACCCTTAAATGTAACCCGAACTGTAAATCTTACAATACTCCAAACTGTAATTCTCATAACACTCCTAACTGTACCCGTCATCTAGCAGTAGTCACCTAGCAGAGGTCAAAGTTCTTTTTAAGGGGTGGTCATGTAGTCAGAGGGGCCAACATTCAGCAGCATACACGTATACCTCATGATGAAACCGTGACCACCACCACCGTAGTTACTACACTCCTCGTACACAGTCAAAATATATAGTCACTGCACCCTCAGTATACATCTAGAATGCATAGTCACTACACTCTCGGCACACAGCTAGAATACAAAATATTCGCTGTATCTCCAGTTCCGTAGCTACAACTCCAGTATACAGTTAGAATACATAGTAAATGTTAGAATACATGACCACTAAACCCTCAGTACACATCTAGAATATATAGTCACTACACACTCTGTACACTGCTAGAATACAAAATAGTCACTGTATCCCCAGTACACTGCTATAATACATAGTCACTACAACCCCAGTACACAGAATGCATATTCACTGCACTCCCAGCAGACAGCTATAATACATAGTCACTACACTCTCAGTACACAGCTAGAATACAAACTAATTATGTATCTCCAGTACATAATTATAATACATAATCACTGCAACTCCAGAACACAGGTAGAATACATAGTTACTGCTAGAATACATGATCACTACACCCTCGGTACACATATGGAATACATAATCACTACACTCTGAGTATACAGCTAGAATACCAAATAGTCTGTATCTCCAGTACACAGCTAGAAGGCATAATCATTTAAACTCCAGCACACACGTGAATCGTGCATTGAAGCGACGTGTGCAGACTCGACATTATTAAAACACCGCGTTTTTATAGATGTACTATGTGAACGGTATCACATGGTTGTACCACCTGTTTACTTCGTTTCCACGTTTACCTGAACTAGTCACCTAATAAACCACTCTTCCTGGGTCCATGTTGCGCCAGGTTGATTAATCGAATATAGTGCCTTTCTTTTGATTTTTAACTAACCAATGTTTTATCTCTTGATTTCGCTTAATTTCTACCGCGTATGTAAAGTGCCACATCTCTGTTACATGGTCGGATGTTGTATTTTTAGAAAATGATTTTCTATTACGTGGTCGGGTGTTGTATTTTTAGAACATTCACTTCAAACTTTCAACACCAGACGAGTCATTAAAACTTAGGAATTTTTTTGGCAGTAATTGCTTGTCTGCAAGTCAACAGGCATCATGTTTCGGCTAAATCACCGTATGATTTACACCTAAATTATAGTGTCAGTCATTCGGCGCAGACAAGATATGAATCTCTTTCGGGGATATTTTAAGCAGTATTATTTACATAGGTTCCTTTGGCGCTATAGAAAACAGCTAACATTTCGAGCCAGTGTGCATACTTCTTTCACGCAAGGGACTCTCGTGAGATGCAGTCGTATCCTTTGACATCGCATCATAGTCACGTCATCGCATCACGTGGCAGAAGGCATCAGGTTTGGATTACAATGCCAAAAGCTTTACATCCTTAAATGCTGTTTATAAATAATGTGAAAACAAGCTTCTTTGTAACTATATCCACCGCGTTACTACTTATCCGATGCATTGGGATTGCCTACGGAACGACATTTCTCAGGGGAGACCGTCAGTTCGATGACGACGGGCACATGTTTGCTGCCAGTTTGTCTCTGCACAAAACTCAGCAGGGATGACGACACGAAGAATACGATACAGACAATCCAACTACGGTTGTCAAATCAGAATAATTATGTCGTAACGAACGCATGCACGCACGCACTGGATAAACGAGTTCGTTCAGCGAGGCACCATTCGTTGTGAAGGCAGTGTATTGTGACTTGCAGCGTACATTGTTAGGGCAGTTACAAAAAATTACCCACGGGATGACTCAGGGCCGAACAGATTGGATTCCGCTAAGAACGATTGTGCACATATAAAATGTTCACTCTCATGAAAATCATGACGCAAACCAAATGAGTAGTAGACCCTCTGGTGAAGATTTAGGCGCAACAGAAGTGTTATTATTATTGTTGTTGTTGTTGTCGTAGTCGTTGTTGTTAGTATTAGTAGTATTATTGTCGTTGGTGTTGTTGTTTCATTAGTGAATTGTCATGTGCTACGCAGCAACTTTGTAAATTGTTTTTTTTTCATGACAGTGAAGCTGGTTGCCCGACGTAGGTGACGCTACCACATACCCATTCCCGCAGACGACGTCCAGTACAGTCTTGTAGCCGCGTCCTCCGACGACTGACGACAGCCACTGCTTGTACGCTGGCGTGCGGCAGTAGAAGTCGGAATGGCAGCAGCGACTCAATATTGGTCGGGCGGCGGGGGACCGCCGCTGACTTTTGTATTGTTGTCGGAATTATTCATAATCTATTTCGGGTAACTAGCTGAAAAACACGAACACCAAACTGATCAGTAATACACGCACGGGCGGACGCACGGGTGGACGCTCGGACGGACACATGGATGCGCGTACCATACCTTGGGCCGAAGTACTCGGTACTCATGTACTCGTCTACTCGAGTACATTTTTGAAATACTCGTACGCATACTCGTAGAAATAACAGTCATGTAGTTATACGCTCGTATTCGTGTTCAATATACTCAGATTTCACGAGTACATTATTATTGTTATTATAGTACATATTAGTACTTTTTCAATATGATATTGTGAACATTATTTAATTTCTTATTTTATGAAATTACTGACAACTACACTTATAATTTTAAAAGTATGATAGCAAATTGTATTGCCTGCTTATGTATCAACTTATGTATCAACTTATGTATCAACTTATGTATCAACTTATGTGTCAACTTATGTATCAACTTATGTATTAACTTATGTATTAACTTATGTATCAACTTACCAACATTTTTATGTTCTTACACGCATCTCAAAGTCCTACGTTTTCTAATATGGGATAGTTAAAAACACTTTTCTTATGTCAATTCTATTGCAGTAAACATGGTATTAACTGCAATGTAATAGCCCTTGATTTGTAATAATTATTATTGTTACATTTAGTAGGTGGTTTAATTTTTACTTGGTATTAATGACTTTTCACAAATTCACACCGTGGATCACTTTTCTATACACTGAATGCACTGAAGCCACAAAGGCTTCGCTTCAAAAGGCAGCATCTTTTGATTCTTTTCCCAGTCAGAAACCCCTAGTTCATACCCATAATTTTACTGAGTTACCAGTCCAGGCTACAGCGACTCCGTCGGCCTATTGTTCAGCCGCCGGGCACCGCCGCTGACTTTTGTATTGTTGTCAGAATTATTCATAATCTATTTCGAGTAACTAGCTGCAAAACACGAACACCAGACTGATCAGTAATACACGCACGGGCGGACGCGCAGCACAACTAGGAACATTCGAATACTTTCTCACGGAATAATTTTGCGGTCAAAGTGATGATAATCTAGGGACATATAAACACATAAACACAATAGTATGGCATCAACGTACTGATTCTTGTGTAAAACTGATAGAGGCATCACGTTTAAAATAAATCGTGTTCAGTGTTAGTGCTGGCATTTACTCATAGAAACCACATTTTCCATCAACTTACCGCAGCGATCGTACACTGCGTAACTCAGTGTGCGATTGAGTTGCCAGGTCACGGTGAAACGATACATTAAGATTATCTTCTTGTCTCCACGGGCGAGCCTGTGCGTGGCTGGGTGCATGTGTATTTATTGCATACAAGGCTGTGATGTTTTCGGGTTTGAAATACGTACAACAGGCAAACAACACAAACAACAGCAATGAAATATATGATGCCATCTCTATATTATGTTCACAATCATTCTATCGAAACATAATATTTCTATTCGTTCCCATTTCAGTGTAATAGTCTAACAATGTTATAGATGATTATGAGAATAGCTCATATACATAATATAATTTATTAGAATAATTAATAATTGCGCTCGCCAGAAAGTAGGCCATTTACCACAGTACATTGACAATGTGATTCACAAAGGATCGATCGGCGCAACGTTGTGGGTTGCGGTTCGCTGGTTTTCACGCGTGGCCGTGCTGATCGCGACGACGAGCATTGTGCTCATTCGGGCATTCATGCTTCGGGGTAGTTACCGACCGGTACCAATTTCACCAGCGACGTAACAAACAACCATAGCGACAACAGTTGGAACGAGTCTTCTGGACAACACCAGATAAATTGTGTCAATCTCAGGTTTGCGACAACAGACCGCTGACGACGGAAACCTGGAACAGTCGAAGGTGGGTGTGGGTGATAGGTAGTGCCTGCGCGGGCCTAGAATTTTACCCCAAGCCCGGCCCGCAATTAGCAGTTAGAGTCCAGGCCCGGCCCAGGCCCGCACTAATTTTTCAAGCCCGGCCCGGCCCAGGCCCGCAAACTAGAATTTAGGCCCAGGCCCGGCCCAGGCCCGACCCAGACCGTGAATGTTAGGCCCAGGCCCGGCCCGGCCCGCAAGTTTCAGGCCCAGGCCCGGCCCATACCCACGGGCCAAAGATGGGTAAGCCCACGGCCCGCAAGCCCGCGGCCCGCTAAGTTTAGAGAAGATAAAGCTATAATCTTATAACAAAGACGAGGATGAGTTCTAAAAATCCAGCACCACCAACTTCTTCAAACTTACGAATATCCTGAAGAAAAATAAAGAAAAACTTCTTAGTGTCATTACTATTATATTGTTAATTGAATTAGTTCAACTAAGTTAACATAATTTAATATGATATTTCAATTAAATGTCACCCACTGGCACTGACACCCAGTGGCATTTCCAGCAGGTCTGCAGTCACTAGCCTGAGACAGACAAGTTCAGACATGTGTGAATTAGTACAAGTTTGAATGAATTAGGACTGGGGAGAAATACCAGTACCAACTGGGTTGGGTACTGGGTAGTGGGTTAGTGGCTGAGTGGAGACCACTTGGCAGTGGGCAGGTCATTCAGGTGGGCAATGTTTGGAGGGAAGACCTAGACAATAGAATGTCCACTGGTAGAAGTCCAAGGGTGATAAGTTGATCATTAATCATGGCTTGATTGCGTCTGCAAATGTACTTCTAAAGTAAACATTTGGGACTGGCTACATCCAGCCAAGTGAACTTATGGGGCCATTAGATTCCATGCAAGGTCTCGATTTGCAATTATATAATAGTAAAGAAATAATTTTAAGCATTCAGTAACCGGATTTAATTTATAATCAGTTTTTATATAAAAAAATAAAGTAATAATCGGTGTTTTGTACTGAATATTTTTATTATGTCCAGGCCCGGCCCGGCCCAGTCCGCTCACTCTAGGCCCAGGCCCGGCCCAAGCCCAATGTGTTTAAATTGTTTTCAGCCCAGGCCCCGGCCCGGCCCGGCCCTGGGCCTGCAGTGTGGTGCCCAGGCCCGGCCCGGCCCGGCCCGGCCCGGCCCGCGAAATTATGTAGAGGCCCGGCCCGCGGGCTGCAGGCCGGGCCGGGCTTGGACCCAAAGCCCGGCCCGCGCAGGGCACTAGTGGTAGGCTTACGTTTCGGTCGGTTGTCGGTGAACCGATTGAGGTGGATGGGCGATATATTAATGGCGATATTACTGGCACTTTTTTGCGATGTGAACCGTCCGTGAATCGTACGAGACGCTGGCTGAGTAGCACAGATAATCGGAGAAAGCCATTGGTCCCGTCCGAGTGTTTGTGCTACACTATCAGTAAAACACATTACGTTGTGGTAAAAAGGTATATCCCAGTCAATTAACATCTGTTTTATCGCTAACAAATTACTACTTAAAAAACACAATTGTTCTAAGAATTACAGTAGACTATAGAATATTTTGGTCTTTTGAAATACAATGCATACAAGGTAAAACTATGTAAAGCTGTTGGAATTATATAGATCGTCCCTTGTGACATTATGCTATTCCGTTTTATATCCGTGCCTATTGTATTGCATTGAAGTGTGGTGAAGAGCACGTAAAATATATGCGTCATCATGCGTCATCATGTTGATACTGTTTGGAAAATGTGTAGCTCCATCCGAGACGCTTCATCGACCCTTCACCAGACGCTTCATTCACTGGTCATCTGTCAGACCCTTCACCACCGAAGCGTGCCTGTCATTCACTGGTCATTGTCTGGTTTCTCCAAATCTAGATTACTGCAATGCCTATCATGCTGGACTTAACCGAATATCGCCCGACACGCCTGCAGAATC
>BSQZ01000055.1:0-57500 GCA_033239005.1 Lamellibrachia satsuma
TCTAAACACCATTATATTGAGCACCACTGAACACTATTCGCCGTACCGCCCCATTCCATGCCACGTGATGTGCTGGCTCTGTGAATTGTCAGTTGCCACGAAAGTCGTTTATAAGTGACAAGTTGTTTATAAGTGACAATTGTTTCTGCTTCATTTAGGCGGTCAGTATTATGTTAGACTATATAGTTGATGCTACATAACTTGATTTTACAACAAAATCGAGCCAACCGTGTCGCTTTAAATATATCGTAAAAATATAGTTTGACATCAATCACACTTGAAACAATTGCTATGTTATTATAAAATACTGATTACCAGGTGCTCAAAAAATAGTCACATATATAGATTACTCTTGTGTTTAAAATGAAGTACATTAGTGCCGTTATTACTATTTTGATTAGTTATATAACAGTGTTGTAGATACTACATTGTCAATATGTTTTTAACTTTGTTGATGATTCCTACACAGACAAGACAAGTTGGCCTGGCACTGACAACAATGGCAGCGAGACGGGCTCAAATGCACCTTCACAATACAGTGGTAAGAAACTGTTTATTCATAGGGGCTGTTTCGTATAATGCAACTTTACAGTCTTGTACAATCTGACATAATTGCGCTGTAAACACAGCCATGTCTTATTTATCCACACACTGGTTGGTCACGAAACGTTTTGGTTGGATTAACGAAGCGTGCAGATTGGTGTAATGTCATGAATTATGACCGTTCATGCTATGGCTATTGGTAATCATGACGTTTCTATTGTGTTATTATTTTATTGATCCCCAGTAATTGACAGACAAAGAACGATGTTGGTGTGATGTAAATGAATCATTAATACTGCTAATTGTCAGATTTAGTGCATCTGGTATTTGAAGTTTTGAGTGATCTAAAACAAACTGGTTAAGTGATTCATGTTACCGTGTTATCTGGCCTCTTGGTTCTTCAAAACGGTGTGTGGAAACGGAAGCATGACAAATGAAGCAATTTAGTCATTGTTCCCAAATAAAAGCAAGCAGATTACTAAAAAATTGGGTATCGTTTCACTAAAATTCTTATGAGCTCATTAGCGTGATTTCACTCTTTAAAATAGATGTTGCTCCTTAGCAGAAAATTGCATTTCACTAAGAATATAGCATAAAAACACTCCTTACTAACGATGAGGTTAGACCGCTCATAAACCAAAACATATCCATAATAAACAGTCAAATTTACCTAACTGCATATTATCATGATTCCACTTTTACATAGAGGTATAGTTTTTCAGTCAAATAAGTTTTCAAAATTGGAGCGAAGAATAGTTTGCAAATTATGGCATATGATCGTTAAACTTTGTTTGTCAAAACTGTCAAAACGTTGCCGGTGTGTCACAGAAATAATTTCTTCTGTGACACGGCGTCTTCTTTTTTTAAGTTATGTCAAATGTAGTTGAAAAGTGTTTGATGGATCGTATTATCAGCCATTTTTTTACAACTTTTCAATTTATTTTGCCCAGTTGTGCACACTGTGGAGCTTATGATGGAAATTTTTATCATTAGCTTATGATGGATTTAATGAGCATCTTAATAACGAAATGCATTTTGAAAATGCTCATAAAAATCTATGGTGGATTCTGTTCTATGAAGAGTTTTCATTATCTTAGTGAAACGGTCATAAATGGCTATGTAAGTATAATGTTTTATGTGGTGAAAAAGATCAGTTCAAAACAAAGTTTTATTTGCAACTGTGCATGAACTTCTATGTCTTCTACACTGTCCTGGCAACATTTCTAACTGATTCTGCTGATGTGTGCACACAGGACCAAAGCTGTTTGTGACTCCGAGTCAAAAGTCGAATCGACACATCGTCATCAATGCCATCAGCCACCGGTGTCTTGCTGGCACCGTCAATCAGGAAGTCAAGAACAGGGTGTTGGAGGTGGGTACTGTTTTAGCCCACTGCACCCTTTGTCCAACTGCTGTGGATGTTCAACTTTTGCATCTGTTTTTGTGAATTTACTTTGTGTTGCTTGTAAACAGCAGAATTTGATACAAATGTTTGAGTAATGCTGAAACAGGATGTTGTCCTACAGTAGGTCCTCTGATGAGTGGTTTTCCTTGTCTACAATACGTCTTTTTTCCATAAGATTTTATTCAACAGACTACAAAAGCACATCATAAAGTGTCCGGTTGTTTGAAATTTTACAAAAAGGAGTTCATCAGATTTTTGATCTCCCAGTCATATGATCGTTAATTTCAGTTTTTTTTTTTTGGGGTTAGGACTTCTATTTTTTATTAGTTGGTTTACAGATTAAAAAAATATATATATTGGTCGGTCTGTCAAATAAAAATAGTAGTTCAAACATGTAACGTCTACATTATTTCAAATAAATTATCGTCATGAAAGCAGTGTTCGCGGTAATGCCGTTTTGGGTGATATTACACGTTTTTCAGGTTTCACTACAGCCCTCAGACTCAATTTTACAGCAGTTTGAAGTTGCCTCTAGGCCAGAGGCTCCCATTAAACACTAGCTGGCAACAGGAGACTTAACAGTACAAATGCCAATATTATATTAAATTATGTATACAGTCTGATTAATCATGGACTCGTCTTTGATCACAGTAAACAAATGTTTCGTGTTAAAATACGACACAATGAAAATGTAAAGAAGTTTTTCTTCTTCCATTATCAGATTGCCTAATCCGTAAACCAACTAATAAAAACCAAAAGGCCTTAATGTTCCATTAAAGAAAGACTCAAGAAAGCTGTATGAATGTCTTGTATAACACAGCATAACATTGTTTGCAGGTGATCTCGCAGAGTGAAGCGAAACACTTCCTCATCCTGTTCCGTGACGCAGGGCTGCAGTACCGCGGACTGTACACATACAACCCAGAACGCGAGGAAGTCTTCAAGATTCAGGGTGTTGGGCCAAAGCAGCTCACTAATAAAGCAATTGAACGTTTCTATAAGTGAGTGTCATCTCATCGTAGTGGTTCAACTGTGCGTGCTTTGTTACGCCATAGTTTATAGTTGGAAAATGATAGTAATTATAAAACCTATTAACCCTTTCACACTAAAATTCTTTAATTTAATTGTATTTAATATTCCATTATCATACATAGAAAATTGCCTAATAACAGTAAGACATAAAAGTATACATTTCCTGAAAGCTAAATGAGCTAAAAAAAAAAACAACCACAAGTTATTAATGAAAACACACAGTTGCCATAGAAAGAAGAAAATAAAAAATAATGTTCAAAATAAAACCAGTGTACTGAATATATGCCCACATCTTCAAGTAGAAGCCGTGTTTGCACATGTTAGAATATCACTCTGACTCGCTGTGACTAGCCTGCATCAGTTACAGTAAAGGCCATTCATACAATTGTCATTGCATTATTTGGCAGCGTTTATGCACACACAGTTACAGCGTTCATAAACACAAAATCTGGGTGTCCAGTACACAGGTGTTCCATTCATAATTCGAGTCCATTTCAGGTACATTATCTGATTTGTTATAGTAAACTGGACTTCGTTTGCATTGCGTAATCAAATATTTTTGACACCAGTCAGACGTGACGTCGGAGGTGTCTTAAGTTTGTCTTCAGTTCATTCCCTGTGTGAATTGCTTGGAGTTGACAGCCTCGAGTCTAGTAACATTTGTTTAAGATAACTAGTGTAAGATCGATCAAGTTCACATATGTTGCCATTGCCGATCATTTAAGCCATCGTTGCTGCTCAGAAAACGTGATAACTCACGATGTTTTGGAGCAGACTTGGCGGTTATCACAACCCAATGTAAACATCGCCGCCGTTAGTGTGGACAGATCCCTTTGCCTGCCGCCTTCCAGTTTTACTGTAAAATTGAGAATAGACATGGTGGTAAAAGTGCCCTTTTTCTTGAAAGTTGTATGTATTATATACTTGCGAAATTCTGAAAGGGTTAATAAGTAATGTCAATAAATGCAGTTCGTTCTAAAAGCTCTGTGTTTCAAAATATTAATTACTTAAACTATTCGCACACCACAGATTTGACATCAACTAACCTGATTTACAATGGGTTAAATCAGTTGAGGAGGGAGTTAAATAAACTGTCCATCACTTTACCTAAATACTGTATAATTAAATATAAACACATTCCGTAGCCATACATAAAAATTAAATAATATCTAAGGTGATAGCCCATAGGTAATTACAATATTAAATTCAAAATTGTTTTTCGCTTCTTCAGGTACAACTCGGGCACGAAGGCATTCACAGAGGTCGCGTCAACAAAACACCTCTCCGCTACAATAGATGCGGTTGTGCTGCACAACTCTATGTGGCAGAAGAAGCAGGTGGCCAGGAAACCCCCAGCTGGCCAATACTGATCACTGGTCGTAATCATGATAACGACACTGTCGTCACAGTAACAGCACTGTTGCCGTGCCGAAATGCATTCTCGTGTCCAGTGTTTTATGTGCAGCCTTTTTTGGTGTGTAGAGTTACAGTCGCAATGTAGCAATGTACGAACAACAGAAGATGAAGTAGAGAAGTACAGTTTACACGGAACGATCTAGTTGCGACAACATCACCTCGTCGTGGCTGCAACATCGCGCCATCTAAACCCAGCTTTATTTGGAGGTTGGGGATAATTGGATGTGCCCAGTCACATTTCATAATTTTTTAGCATAACCAGAGTAGCACTACTACTGGCGCCAAGACCGACCTGTTGTTGCCACCAGAGGGCAGTATGTGTCATAGCGTTACATAACTTGAGGACTGGTTTCTGTTTGTGCCTCTGTATCCGTGCATGTGTGTGTGTGTTTCCGGTGCCCACCAAGATGCCTATTTGATGGCCGTTCGCCAATGTGATAGTAGTATATAGCAGGCAACTTGGGGGGAGGTACCGTACCGCTGAACAGCGGTGCACATTCAGTCTTGTCAATAAGTCTGGCTTTTGAACATTAGTTTATTTCAGTGTCGGTAGAAAAGTAGATGACTGTCTCCAACGATCATTAGGAAAAGTTTCTAAACAAAAACGGTGTAAAGTAATTCCGTGTTTTTTGGATGATCTACAGCGTAACATCATCTGTAATGTATCTGGGCCTGTATTCTCGAACAATTTATGAATTCGTAGCACAGTTTTCTGTAAATGTGGTGGCAAAGCTGTCCCGAGGGGGTCAGTCACGGAATATCTAATACCAACATAATGAGACAAATATAAGATTAAAATGAAAGCCTTGCAAGTCTTGGCTGAGATTCGACATGGATTATGTTATTCTTCAGTGGGCCTGTTTAGTATTCGCCACATTGGATAATATTTACTTGAATTGTCTGAACAAAAACAAATGTTGTGCACGTGGAGTACTGCACATGCATCACCAGATATTCTAAGAATGACCCCCCCACGAGACAGTTTTGCCACTACATCTACTGAAAACTAGGCCCAATGCTTCAGTTGGATGTTGTGTTGTTAGATGTCATTGTGTTGTCACGATCAGTGCTGGTGGCTGTCGTCACTGTGAATGTTGCTGTATGTGATGTAGCCAGAACTTCAGTCGTTTGCAGTATTCGTGTCAGCAGATATGTTAGTAGTCGCTGCTGTGTAAAGATGTGCAGAATGAAAGAAGGTGTCTCAGCCAAGTCTCTTCATCCTAGAGGCTGGGTTATACGAGTAATCTGTGCCCCAGTTGGTTGGGTGGCGCTAGTGTTATTGACACTCGCCATTGCCATCTTAAACACAATCATATATCATGCCAATAACTGTGACCTTAGTCGTTGTCACCATTGTCATTGTCCTAGTCACTATCAACACTGTTACCATTATTGTGCCAGTCACTGTCACCAGGTTACTCCAAGTCAATCTCACCACTTCATCGCAAGATCTATTTATGTCACTATCAAACTATATCACACTGTGTCAATGTCACTGCTATTGTTCTGTGTTGGTGTCACCACAATTGCTCTGTGTACTCTGTGCAGTGTCACCAGAGTTCCCTGTGACACTCTGTGTGTCAGTGTCATGACTGTGGGTGGTCAGCCACATACATCAGAAGTGATTACACTGTGATACTTCACAATGTCCTACAGACAAGTCTAAAGTGATTACACTGTGATACTTCACAATGTCCTACAGACAAGTCTAAAGTGATTACACTGTGATACTTCACAATGTCCTACAGACAAATCTAAAGTGACTACACTGTGATACTTCACAATGTCCTACAGACAAGTCTAAAGTGATTACACTGTGATACTTCACAATGTCCTACAGACAAATCTAAAGTGATTACACTGTGATACTTCACAGTGTTCTACAGACAAGTCTAAAGAAAAAATATTTCTTTAAAAAATACTGTGTGCATTTTGCAAAACAACGAGCACAAGGGTGGTTCAAATATGATATACAGTGGACCCCTCTTAATAGAATTGCAGCTAACAGAATCGGCTGTTTAGTGGAGTCAGATATATTAGAGTCATTCCCTATTCCTGCTGTATTAAAATGCGCCACTTACCTGAGCCAGCTGCATAATAGAATGAAATTGCTCTGGCCCGAAGTGATTCTATTGAGTCCACTGTGTGTTGAGACAAAATGAAAGCAGTGCTGAGGACCACTTGCACGCCAAGAAAATCTGAACAGCTAAATGTGAAGTCATTAAGTGCGAAATGCAGTGACCAGTATATTAAGGCCACATATTTTGAGAACCCTATCTTTGGGGCAACTTAGGCCTGTTTTTGTGGATCTTTACTGCTGATTATAGACACTGACAACAATCGCACACACACGTACACACCCACACTGTTAAATTATTACTGCAAAAGAATCTGAATTGTAACATTAATACGGTTATTTATACTGGTGAGTTGTTGCGTGTCTGTTTTCAGAGTAACAGAGCTAGAGCGTTATTTAATGCAATGCAGTAAGGATAACAGGTCAGCCAAGAAACTGACCAATGCAATGGCCGGAGTGCTGAGTAGAAATCTTTGTTGTATCATAACAGTTTGAAACTAATGTCGAACACTGACGAAGGTGCATTTCCCGATTTTGTAAATGCCAACCCTTGCCATGCCTCTGAAATGTGCTGTGCTTTTGTGCATTTGGAGTATGTGTTTGTAGACTGTGTAAATATGTATGATCATATAACTTGCAAACGTTATGTTGTTGTCAGCAGTGTAAATTAATAAGCAAGCTAACTGTCATTTCTGTACAATCATGATGCCTAGGTGTTTATCAGTTACTATGCTTTTTTATTAACAAATAAAATTTACCAAGAAGTTTGTACTGGTGTTGGTCGTTGATTGATGTCACACATTCATAGTATTGAAAGTATATAGTCTGATCGATTTTCATTGTAAAATCATGTTATATAGTATAAACAGTTATAATAGATGTAGCATGAACAATTATATAGTATGAACATTATATATCAAACACCTCGACTGCCCAAATGTGTTTTAATGAACCAAAATTTTTCATATAAATTTAACCGTTTTTTTATTTGAATGTTCAAATATCATGTTTACATTGTTTGGTGAACAGTTAAGTTGATATTCATATGATATTCATAAACAGAAAACGGTCAAAATACATTTTAAAATTGTGGGTTATTAAAGCACGTTTAGGAGATAAAGATGTTTGAATAGATGTAGTCTGTTATATAACATGATTTTACAATTAAAATTTGTGTAGTTAGTTCATTGATATCTTTTGAGCATTTGTATGAGAAACTGAAATTTTGTTAATGTTGCAAATAGTGGCCATTAATTAATACTAGTCTGAATATAAATAAGGTGGGTAGTGAAATTTACTGAAATAAATATTTTTTTTAGGTCAAACCCTATAGCGAGTCCAGTTTGCAAATAAAAGTATTATGTATATGCATGTATTTTGACAAACTCATTTGTCCAGTAAGAAAGAGTATGTGAAGGGGAGTAAAACACACATTGAACTGTTTCACTCAGACCACCCATTGCAGTGGTATCGAACAAAAAGTGTGCTGTACATTATATAGCATACCAGGTACTTTATGCATGCTCTCCAGCCATTACTATAGCAGATAAGATCATAATTCTTTAACTCATATTTAGACTATCTGATAATACTTTTATTTGTAAATTCTATTTTATTTTAATTAATGTAAATTTGTTTAATGGTAAACATAAATTCAATGTTTTCTCGTTATATATTTCAGACAAAACAATAAATTGCATTTTATATTACTTGACGTCAAATATTGAATAACGGAATTTATTACGTGATATATGTCCACGCTTTATTCATAACTAAAAATTATATGTATATAATTGTTTGGCAAATGTTTACTTTTGTTGAACAAGACTTATGCGACAGACTGTAGGGTTAGCGAGGTCAAAAAGTCGGGACCCCTCACGATAAACTTCCGGCGGTGCTGCGCACGCTCTGTTTACTCTAAGGTAAAATACAGGTATGACAAGTCGTTCAAAAACACTGTTACTCGTGTCTTATTAATCGGAATAGGCAATACGGATTTACAGAGAGGTAAGTGGAATGCATCTCTACGTAAAGTGTTGATGGTGTTTGTCAGAGTTAGTTATCGTTGTGTTACGACTTCGCCGACTGAACTAGCGTCTCTACTAGTACTACAGCAAGGCGGGCCCGCCAACTGATTGTGACTTGTCTTGATCATTGAATTCACGAGGACTAGCCAACTCAGTAGATGTCAACACTACCATACTTCGTTGTTTGTTATTGGTTCAGACTCCCGAAAGACATTAAATTTACATTAGACGAACTGTAATTGTATTGCACACACACATACATATATACAAAAAGGTGTCAATCTTGTTGTCACGGTTGGTTGACTAGTTCTGAAGACTGAACTTTTACTTCCGCATGCTCGAAACTTGAGCTTAGCCGGTCAGAGAATTATAATCAGCAAAATGTGTGAGCGTATGTGGTGAGTGTATGTCTATGCACATATACATAATATAATATATATATGCACATAATCATAAATATATATACACACACCCACACGTGTGTGCACTGTATATATATATATATATATATATATATATATAAAATATAAACATATAAGCACAAATATATAAGCACAAAATCATAAATATATATATATATATATATATATATATATATATATATATATATATATATATATATATATATATACAGTGCACACACACACACACGTGTCTGTGTGCACTGTGTGTATATATATATATATTTATGATTTTGTGCTTATATATTTATATTTAGGTGCTTATATATTTATGTTTTATATATGTATATATATATACGTATATATATATATATATACAGTGCAACACATGTTCCCGGAGAGGGTGTTCCACCATATGACAGAGCATGTGAAGAAGGAGTTGTTGTAGACCTGAATGTGAGCTGGGATGAGGTGATGTTCATTTTGGTGGTAATATCTTATACTGTTCAGGAGCATTGGGGTTAGGTAGTGGCTACTATTGATGGAAATCAGCTAGTTACACATCCTATGCATCAACAGGAGAGGTGTCTTCTTCTCTCAAGAGTGTCCCAGTGAAGGTTGTTAATCGCTCTCAATCTCATTGGATGTAGTTGTTATAAGAACACATCTAGTCGCACAATGGTGGATATTTTCGATTTTGGTTACCTCCTTGGTGTATATATGGGTTTAGTAGTTTATTATATATGCAAGGAACGGAAGCAGAACATATTTATATATATATATATATATATATATATATATATATATATATATATATATATATATATATATATACATAGCTAATTATACAGATCAATATACAGAGGCCAGTTCTGTGAGTCACTCTCACAAAGTATTATATCTAATAGATATTATCTATACAGGTAAACCACTTGGTGGAATTACAGTCTAGTTGTTATCGGGAACATGTATGTTGCTTAGAGCAGTATTTCCTGATTTCTGTGTACAGTGTAGATAACCTGTTTGCACAAGTATATGATATGCTAGGCGTAGTGAAATGCCCCAGTAGGTGCATAGTTCCATTAGGCCAAAAACTAAAGTATTTCGCACTTCCAATGCACCGTCTCATGTCAGAACTAATAACTTAAGATTTAAAACTGACAAGCACTGAACATTTCACATGTGTATTCCGTGACATACCATCTGCACATTGGCATCAAGAAGCAGAAGAAATATATTCCAAATAATTGATGATAAGTTTGTCATCTGATAGTTGACAATGCATCACGTGTGCACGATGTCACATGCTCTTATGGATTTCATCACAAAATGTCCTAATTGTATAAATTTATATTTAAGCATGGTTATTGTCAAGTAGCGTAAGTGATATGTACCTATATACATGATACTGTTTACATACACAAAATATGTGTTTATTCCATGTGTTTATTGCATTTTAATAATGTTCCAAATATTGTAGACATTATTCATTAGAAATGCAAGTGTCTTGGCTAATGCTAGGCCAAACTAAAACCCAACACTAAAATGTTGGTGTGCCTTCAGGTTATATGCTTCATTGAATACTGCTGAAGTAAGCTAATAGCCATTGGGTGACAAACTGAAAGTGGTGATGATTCAGAGGTAAGGCCCACCCATGTGGGTGTTATATATAAATTTGTTTTGTGAATGACATCCCATGAACATTCAGCCAAGTATGTGTCATTAATGTTACACACTCCCAATTCATCATGCAGGTGTTGTCTGTTTGTAATTTGTGATCTCATAAAACAATATGGCTAGTGAGACACATGGTTCAAGCAATATGTCTAGTGAGACACATGGTTCAAACAATGTGGCTAGTGAGACATGGTTCAAACAATATGTTTAGTAAGACACATGGTTCAAGCAATATGGCTAGTAAGACACATGGTTCAAGCAATATGTCTAGTGAGACACATGGTTCAAACAATATGTTTAGTGAGACACGTGGTTCAAACAATATGTCTAGTGAGATACATGGTTCAAACAATATGGCTAGTGAGACACATGGTTCAAATATTATGGCTAGTGAGACACATGGTTCAAACAATATGTCTAGTTGAGACACATGGTTCAAACAATATGTCTAGTTGAGACACATGGTTCAAACAATATGGCTAGTGAGACACATGGTTCAAATATTATGGCTAGTGAGACACATGGTTCAAACAATATGTCTAGTTGAGACACATGGTTCAAACAATATGGCTAGTGAGACACATGGTTCAAACAATATGGCTAGTGAGACACATGGTTCAAACAATATGGCTAGTGAGACACATGGTTCAAACAATATGGCTAGTGAGACACATGGTTCAAACAATATGGCTGGAGAGACACATGATTCAAACAATATAGCTAGTGAGCCACATGGTTCAAACAATGTGGTTAGTGAGACACGTGGTTCAAACAATACATGGCTAATGAGACACACGGTTCAAACAATACGTGGCTAATGAATTTGCAACAATTTATTCAACGGAATGCCTGTATAGTGTATGTATACTGAATCATTCACACAATTTCCATGTATATGATATACTACTACATAGCACAAAAAATATGCGATTTAAAAAATCTAAGCACTATATTTGTATAAGATGTGGATGTAAATACTTATTACTTTTTATTTGATGAATCTGCAATGGTTAAACCAAATCCATGTTAATGCTATGGGAGAATTCAAACAAGATTTTTTTAAGTTTGACATATTCACGGGTAAGGCATTATACAATGTAACTACGAATGTGCTCAACAAAATGTTCCTGTGATAAAATATGTGACCCTGCCATATCTTGTGGTGAATAGTATACTGTAACGTGTCATGACCAAACTGACACAACGATAGATGATTACATTGATCGTGAGCACTCATGTTTGCCTGCTGTTCTTTGATCAGTGAGACAACAGGAATTTCATGCATATTAGTTATCTCTATGGAGGTTGACAGCTGTGTACTTGAACAATCTATGGTGGTCATCATTTTTCGTCAAACTTAGTCAATATTACAGGTATATCAGATGGTCTGGCCATGGTTGGTTGGTTGGTTCAACCAGTTAAAAGTGTTTTTTCACTAAATATTGTCCAAGTATCATGCAATTGTCATAATAAATCGTTGTAATAAAACAGTATTAAATGTTGACTTTTATAATCTTGTCTAAATATGTCAGTTTCCTATTTTTTGCTGACAAGTGATGACTGAAAATATTTTGACAGTATTCATGTCCAACCAATGCTGGAAACATCACATGAATATTGTGACATAAATGTGTTCTCTTTGAACAGTTCACAATCATTAATGAGATATGATTAAAAAATAAGATAAATTATATTTTATAGATGTGCATATTCATGAAATAATGTTAGCTACCCAGCTCACTACATCTTTGCTGTGGCACAATAATGGTCAGTATACATATATAGGGCTTTATTAATTCCATACCTTGTTTTGTTAATTGTCCATAAAGTCATGGAATTGTTTGTTATAAATTGTATTTACAGAAGTGTTCTCCATGCAATCCTCTAACATGTGCTGTGTCATACTATTACATTTCTCATTAGTCATGCTTCACGCACATTGTGTTTCTGTATTCAGCTCAAATACTCAGTGATAACCATTTCATAGCACACCAGCCACATGTTGCATAAAACCATGAATAGTGCATGGAAGAGTGGACATAGAAATCATGCTTTCAAAGTAAAGTAGTTAAATTAGTACGATATGACCCCGGGGATATTAGCGAACCATAACGTGAGCGTTTATGTAGATAAAATCAATAACAGGCATGCATCTAATTTTATGGGTCTATTCCTACCATTTATGTGCTAGACATTAATGCCAGTCCGAGTCAGCATACAGAAAAACTATACATCTCACGTGTATACAGTCAATGCTTGTATGCGCAGAGACATAAAAGCACACTGACTATACGAAGTCTGTCACAGCTGCTGTGGTGCTCCACATGAAAGCAACACTTCTGGCTGTCTCGACGCTGTAGGCTTGTAGCACTGTATACTGATTATCCACACTGCTACACTTTACTACCAGTTTCAGTTACATGTAAATGAAATGCAAAGCATCATTTTCACAATAAAACTGAAGTGTTGCCTGCAGCAGCTGCCGTTGTACTGATAATGCTCTTTGGTGCACTTCTTGTGGTGTGCCGTGTCCCGACAAAGGTCTTCCGGCCTTCCCTACTCTGCGTCTATGGGCCTGTGAAATTACGTCAAAGCAAACCGACAAAGACACCCTGTGTATTGAATTACCAAAGTTAGAGGTGTTTGACCACTGGCGTAAGTGGGGGTTTCATGGCGGGGATAGCGTAAATGTTTTTACTATTATGTGGGTTACCATTCTGTAAGGTGTTGAATGTGAGTCAAAGTGTGTGTGTATATTTTCCCATGATTAGTTAAAATCCCCCCCCAATTGATTAGGCCATCGCAAACCAAATTCGATTTGTTTGTACACATTTTTTATTTATTTTTGTTGAAATCATCGGACAAACCGTTAAATCATTTTTTACCAGATCCAGTCAGAATTTTTTTAAAAAGTGGTCTAGCTCTACGTACTATGACATAAGTCATAAGGCTATTTCTACTTTCACAAGGTACCCGATCTAATGATTAAAGCATGCAATCTTTTATTCAACTGACTTCACACATATTACTATTCATACACTAGTTACAGATTTGAACATTGATCAACGAACCTGATTTGTGATGAGCTGAATGAATTGAGGAGCAGTAGTTTTAACAAAACTATGTTCAGTTGGTTGTCTATATGTCCCCGTGGAACATGACGGGTTAATGTATTCACAAAGTAGTCATACTATGTTGCATGTCATATGGTATAAATCAGAAATGTAAGGACGCTATGAACATCCTTACACAAGTGCTTACTTATTAATGTGGAACACACGGGCTCAGTGGTAGAACATCCTTACACAAGTACATACTTATTAATGTGGAACACACGGGCTTAGTGGTAGAACATCCTTACACAAGTACATACTTATTAATGTGGAACACACGGGCTCAGTGGTAGAACATCCTTACACAAGTACATACTTATTAATGTGGAACACACGGGCTCAGTGGTAGAACATCCTTACACAAGTGCTTACTTATTAATGTGGAACACACGGGCTCAGTGGTAGAACATCCTTACACAAGTGCTTACTTATTAATGTGGAACACACGGGCTCAGTGGTAGAACATCCTTACACAAGTACATACTTATTAATGTGGAACACACGGGCTCAGTGGTAGAACATCCTTACATAAGTCCATACTTATTAATGTGGAACACACGGGCTCAGTGGTAGAACATCCTTACACAAGTCCATACTTATTAATGTGGAACACACGGGCTCAGTGGTAGAACATCCTTACACAAGTACATACTTATTAATGTGGAACACACGGGCTCAGTGGTAGAACATCCTTACACAAGTGCTTACTTATTAATGTGGAACACACGGGCTCAGTGGTAGAACATCCTTACACAAGTACATACTTATTAATGTGGAACACACGGGCTCAGTGGTAGAACATCCTTACACAAGTACATACTTATTAATGTGGAACACACGGGCTCAGTGGTAGAACATCCTTACACAAGTGCTTACTAATTAATGTGGAACACACGGGCTCAGTGGTAGAACATCCTTACACAAGTGCTTACTTATTAATGTGGAACACACGGGCTCAGTGGTAGAACATCCTTACACAAGTGCTTACTAATTAATGTGGAACACACGGGCTCAGTGGTAGAACATCCTTACACAAGTGCTTACTTATTAATGTGGAACACACAGGCTCAGTGGTAGAACATCCTTACACAAGTGCTTACTAATTAATGTGGAACACACGGGCTCAGTGGTAGAACATGGGACTGTCGGTCGAGAAGACCAGGGGTCAAGTCCACCAGGGGTCAAGTCCACCTGCTGCCATTTCAAAGGTTGGGCAGTTTTGCTCGCCTCACTTACCATATGTCTTTCTGAAATGGATTCTAAGTCTAACCATACAGAAGGAAAACTCTGAAAAGAATCCACTCCTATATGTTGGCCCTAGACAGGGCTGTTTAGAATTAAAGTTAAAAAGTCTTAAATGTTGTAAGTCAGCAACGGCTTTAAAGTTATTTTAGTTCGAGAAAGCCTAGATGTGGTGTAACAGTGGTGAGACAGACCTATAGCTTATGAATATGACAGAACAAGGGCACTATGCATCTACATAGGCGCTCTCACCCCCACAACGCAAAGTGGAGTGACCCCACTGTAGTCGCGATGACCTTTATACAGTAGCAACCTGAAGCAGGCATGCATGTCAGGCCACTGTCGACGAGATCACATCGCGTGAGTCTCAACATCCAATACAGTATCACAGGAATTTACTGTGGCTGTTTTGTTCTCGCATGACCGGCCACAGAGAAAAGCCGCTGAGTATTTTGTGCGGGTTGTTGCCACCCCTGTATGAGTCACTGCAGTCACAACTCCGCCAAGTGGAGAATACATGTATCCCCCCATGCACACACACGCACACAGCACGCACACGCACAAACGCACACACACATAGTCATAGTCACAGTAAAGTCACTACATGAAATGTACCAGACTCCCACTACATAGTACCTGAACCTTCAGACATTCAAAATCTAATTTAATGAAAACATTAAAAATTATATTATAATTCAATGAAAACACCTATTGTTCATGGTGGATGTTGATGTTTTCGGGAAAAATATTTTGGTGACATTTGGTGTATAATGAATCAGCTGTGCAGATAATGAAAACTCAATATAATATATATGTGTATAGAAACCTTTGTGTAGCCAGCCTCTGGTTATGGGTCAGCTTAACCCAGGTCACACTGCTTTCATAAGAAATTGCCCACAAACAGAAGATTGCAAGAATTTGTAAGGTTGTCATTGTAAGTATTGATCTAATACATTTTTGTAATAGATTATTAATAATCATGCTTATTATATATATAATAAAACATGTACATTGGTTACCATGTTGTTAATTCTGTTTTTAATTCCATCCATCCATCCAACCCATCCACACTTTCTACAAATTTGTGTCCTACTAAGTTTCCTTTTCTTGCAACTCATCCTCGACTCCTCACCATGTACTGGCATTGAACCTTGACATGAAGATTGACTAGGTGTTAACTATGTGTCCGATGTCACCACAAATACGTACTTGTTACTCTTTCTTTCACACCCACTACTTCAAAACTGTTTCTGTAGCTATAAAAAGATTCTGTGTATGTGCCTTGGCACATACGCAGTCACGCCCGAGCCTTCAGAGTGATACAGACCCGTGCCATTTGATTTACCCGGTCACTGTCCTTGCATCAAAATGTCTTAAAGTTTATTACAGCCAATGTTGCTCCATAATAAAGGAAGCGGAAACCTGTCATTCGACGTGGTCAGCGAGGTATTCTGTTTGGACGAGAATGGTGGTCTACTCCATCTAAGGTCAGGCATCACTGTGAGGTTGTGACAGGGGTAGTGACCCAGTGATTCATTGGTCTACCTGGTCGCTGATTTATGTGTGCCTTCCGTTTAAACGTGGTCAGTCAACTTCTTCCTAGGTCTTCGGATTGGTCTGCAGAAAAGGAAGTTTATGGCCTTGTTGTTTTTCTAGTGCCAGGACATCAGGTGATATGCAGGAACATTAGCTGAGGTGACAGTCGGTTGTACCCTTCTTTGACCTGAACTTAAAATATTGATTTTTCTCCCAGTTGTTGTGTTTTATGCGGGTATGTCCACAATCTAGATTGCCGTCTGAATGGAGGGGGTTTTAAACAAATTTATGAACGGGACAGTTGCTCACCAGATTCTATGTGGCTTACCACAGGCACAGAAATGAAAAGATGGACAGTTGCCCACCCTTTAGAGCATGCACACATGCATGCACGTGTACACGTCTTATATGGTACTGTTATTGTCTCGTGAGCAACTGTCCATGTGTGGACCATTAAATCAACCAGTCGTCAGCCTTGATCACTGTATGTAGAAGTCATAATTATACTCCATGACTCACGGTCTAAAACAGTAGTCACCCAGAATAGATTGAATTCTTAAATAGTACGTCTGACATGGAGATAAATACAGATATATGGTCGTAGCACTCTGAGCTACCATGTTGTGATTAGCTGAGTGCAGTCAGGTGTCAACCAAATATGGTCGTAGCACTCTGAGCTACCATGTTGTGATTAGCTGAGTGCAGTCAGGTGTCAACCAAATATGGTCGTAGCACTGTGAGCTACCATGTTGTGATTAGCTGAGTGCAGTCAGGTGTCAATCAAATATGGTAAAGACCTAAAGCATTCACTGCTGATTAATTAAAGTTCCCTCCTCAGTTTGATTGTTTTGCTAGTCTCATTTCAGATTAATTTTGCGAAATATCAGACCTATCTAGTATCCATTGCAACATGCTAGCTCGTTTGTGCAACATGTGTATGTAGTTTTTGTGAAATCAACAAGCAAACTATTAAATTACTTAATGTTTGGTCAAACATTAATTGAAGTGAAAATGGAAACACTGAAAGCTCACGAATTTCACCCATATATATATATATATATATATACCTCCCAAAAATCTGTATCACACAGATATATATATATATATATATATATACATATATATATATATATATATATATACTGGACATATATACACACACATATATATATATATATATAAATATATATGTGCTTGTATGTGTATATGTGCAATACAGATTTTTGGGAGGTATATATATATGGGAAATTTGTAAAGACATGGCAGATGTGACATTGTGGTCAAAGCCCAAATACATTTGACGTTAGGCAGCTTTCTGGCGAACCTAGCAGATTTCATTTGATGTAGGTTTTGTACATAATGTCAAGTCAAAAATACAGTTTGGACCAACTCATGAGGCAGGTCTGTTTTTATAAGCACCCTAAATATAATGAGTTAAGTTTTACAAAAATGGAGGTTAATATATATTGTTTAAGATTCCGTCTTTATAAGCAGAGTGCATAAGATTTGTTTTCAGGCTCTGCATGGAGTCTTGGCCACTGCAGTGTCAGCAATGATTATAGATTAATCATAATGATGTAATTGTCAGAATCAATAACTTTGCTTGACGTTAGCTTGCCAGCTGACCACCAATTGTCCCAAGGCACGAGCTGCTTAATCAATCATCCATCTGACACAGACAGTCGTGTCATGTCAGAAGCTTGTTACTTATCCCAAGGAAGAGCTCATAGTAAGCTATGACAAGTTATTGATTCTCACAGGTAAATATACATTCAATTCTACATCTGCACGTTTGTTTCACTAATTAAAAAGTTGCTGCAGCAGATATTGTCATACTACTTGTATGTCTGTGTTTATTCTGGTCAAGAAGCAAACAAAATTAATGCATTATGGCAAGCCTAGTGGAAGCCTATGATATTGTTACCAATTTGTTGCTACCATTGATGATGTAGCATTGTCAGTGGTATTGCTGAAACCATGTTCCTTCCTCTTGGCTAGCTGTAATATCGCATGCTATCAGAGTTGTTTGATTTAAATCATTTGAGTTAAATAGCTCAAAAAAAATCAAAAAAATCATTGATTTATGATTTATTTTTATTTTTTGACTTCCGGTTTTTTTTTTAATCGCTGATTTATATGAATTTAATACAAATGGTTGTTTACAAGCATCGAGATCAACAAAGTTTTGTGTGTTTTTTAATACAAAGCACAAAGTGTGCACACAGATTAAAAAAAAAAATCAAATAAATAAAAAAATCCGATTTAAATAAAAAAAATCCGATTAAACAAATTTTTTTAATCATGATTTTTTTCAACCCTGCATGCTACACATAAAAGTTCTTTTGATGATGCATTCATCGTCTGCATCTCAATTTGACATCAAATATAATTTGACATATGATTTGCTTGGTATAAGACTGCCATTGTTTTTCACACTCTGCACAATTACGATTCGGTTTTGATAAAAACAATGCAAAATATAAAAACAATTGTTTTGTTCCAAAAATCACACAGAAAATGCTCCCCTCCGTTTGTTGGCCAAACTAACCAGGTATCCTTCCATCAGGAACATATGAGTATCAACTAGCAACTAACCAGGGATCCTTCCATCAGGAACATGTGAGTATCAACTAGCAACTAACCAGGGATCCTTCCATCAGTAACTTGTGGGTGTCAACTAGCAACTAACCAGGGATCCTTCCATCAGGTACATGTGGGTATCAACTAGCAACTAACCAGGGATTCTTCCATCAGGAACATGTGAGTATCAACTAGCAACTAACCAGGGATCCTTTCATCAGTAACATGTGGGTGTCAACTAGCAACTAACCAGGGATCCTTCCATCAGTAACATGTGGGTGTCAATTTGCAACTAGAAATTAAAATTTAAATGTTGTAATCTACAAATGAGTCATTTTCGATGATCCTAACTATTTGTTAAGGTGCAAAAAAATTATTGAGAGGGTATGCCATTACAAAATCACAGCCATTTTGTTCATATCACATGAACCTGGAAGTAAAACAGTGATCTATGCTCTACTGCTACATGTATATCTTGTGTGAAATTTCTGTGAATGACACAGTTGTGACCTGTTTTGTGTCGGAAGACCAGGCTATGTCGTGCCCTGGGGCTGCTGACCATGACTGACCACATTTATTGATTTCATAATGATTGCTGTACTGGCGCATTCAATGGTATAGTTTAAGGGGCGAGACAGCTGCTACACCAGAAAAGTCTAAACTCAATCTGCAAACTGTCAATGCACCCCCTCAACTCAGTCCACAAACTGTGGATTCACCCCCTCAACTCAGTCCATTAACTGTGGATACACCCCCTCAACTCAGTCCACAAGCTGTGGATATACCCCCTCAACTCAGTCCACAAACTGTGAATACACCCCCTGAACTAAGAGTGTCTGAAACGAATGAAGCTGCAGTTGTTTGAATGAGGAAGTTTAGAACGAATGAATGAAGTCACACTATAAGTATAGCATAGTTTAGTATCAGCTATGGGATCAGTTGTGTGTAAACACGCTCCATTGTTTGCACTCACTGGATCTCCCGTCAGTGTAGACATTCTCTTTTTTCACAGAGACGCTCTTAGTAAACTTGATTTTGGTCTAAAGTGTCTGTGTGCATGTTAGTGTAAATGGTTGCAAACACGTACTTGTTTGCTCTGGTATGTACGTTCTCTTTCTTTCTCACACCCTCTGTGGGTTTATGCACCCAGACACTATCTTACTATGTCTTTTTCTGCTGCCTTATCACACTGGTGACGTGTTGCCGTACGTCACTACTGATGTGACGTCACACATTGTAACTGTGACCAGACCTACAATCACGAAACTTGTATATTTTTATCTTGGGTGTGTGTGTCTGTGTGTCATTTTCTGTGTCATTGGGCTTTGTTGGGGGTTTCTTATATTCTAGGGGGAGGGGTGAGATTATAATACAGTAGAGACTCATGGTGTGCCTCTGTGTGTGTGTGTAAACTTGTGTGCCCAAACAACCTGGTAAGGAACACTGCTTATAACCATATTTAACCCTCGGACACTTTTGTAAGGTTCATGTGTTGACTAAAGACTCATTTCTTTCTAATATCACGTTAGTGTGTCCCGTAGATGAACACAATAGTTGCTGTATTCATTGTCATTATTTTTCTCACTATCAATATTTTCTGTAATCATAATTAGTTTAACTATATTTTAAGACTTAATTTGATTACATTTTAATGTATATATTTTATAATTTATTATTATATATTACAATGTTGTGTTGCACAGGGTGTATTTTTTTAATAAATATTATTATTATTAATTGTATGCTAACCTATTATGCTTATTCAGCAATTCTAGAACATGTTATTATTTATTTACTGTACTGTTAAGCACCATAAAGAATTTAGGGTCTGGTATTATATCAAATAAAATGTTAGGAATAGTTAGGAGAATGTTGATCTTGTTTTCTGGTTCATGCTGGAGTTTCAAGGAAATTCCATATTTATTCTTCACAAGGAGGGACAGTGGGTTGTAAAAGTGCGTGATATTTAAGGGACTGTTCACAATTGTTGACATTACCTATTCGAAGAAAGCATAAAAAATGTTTAAATGTTGTTCACATGCTAAATATGACCACTGATGCATTATGCATTGCCACGCAGTGAACTGCTACAAAACTACTATTGCTTTAAATTGCATAACCGTTCACCAAGTTTTTACCAGCCGCTGTCATCACCCCAATGACATGCTATCTGGTCGAGTTTTGTCAAAATGAGACATTTCTAACTGTTGTAATATGCCTGTATGTGCGATGCCCCTCAATATTGGCACGAATTATGGTGCACACATGTCTAGTGGCCAACAAAATCACTAATATCCTTCCGCCTGTTAAAATCATCTAAAAATCTACCATTTCACTCTCAACAGCTGCCACCAGCAAACCTGGCAATGTCCCTGCTCAAATGTACTTATGTCAGATCTTATGAATTTTTATTAACTTGCTATATCCAAACTTACTGTGCCCTACATTCATCTGTAACACACCAGGAAGTCTAACTGAGGCATGACCCCTATAGGATTAATGATTATTTGTCCACAAATTGCCCAGGACTGCTAATTGAGGTAATTCATTAAATGAATGCCTTTTGCCTATCCAATCAGAACAAGCACATCTAGCTACAGTCTTTTTCATATTCCTGTCCAGGATACAAACCTGAACCTGAACTGGGTTGATACAAGAAGGAACGCATAATCGTATGTCCAATTCTAAACGAAAATTATAATTTCTGTGACTTGTGACTAATTTTATTGACCGTTTTGTGACATTGTGGTGAGAGACTAGATAAGGGAATGACAGACTGCAAGACAATGCACAGTGGAGAGGTGTGTACACGTGCTGCCATCTAATGGTCAAACATACTGTCCAATTTTACTTGTACAAATATAATACAGTGGCAGTGGTTGGGAACCGACACATTGTGACAACACAGGTAGAAAGTCAAATAGTCATTAAAAGGCAAAAGTATGTACATACTTTAAAATTACATCAACACTCAATAGCAAATGTAAACAAACCACCCAGCAGAACTTGTTTGTATTCAAGGAGTGACTGATTCTGTCAACATAGTTTATTGTCTTGTCCTTTTGGAACTCAGAACTTGTTTGTATTCAAGGAGTGACTGATTCTGTCAACATAGTTTATTGTCTTGTCCTTTTGGAACTCAGAACTTGTTTGTATTCAAGGAGTGACTGATTCTGTCAACATAGTTTATTGTCTTGTCCTTTTGGAACTCAGAACTTGTTGCTTTCAAAACAATTTCCATAGAACTTACAGCAATGAGCTAGTTACTGTGTGTGGAATAGTAGTATTATTAGAACAACTATGATTTTCTTCACTAGGTCATAACTATGCGGTTCTGCATAGAGGGAAATTATGGTATGCTATATTTAGTACATGGGTTTTCCCTATGAGAGGGCAGCCTGCATTTACATATCCCCCTCAAGAGGGCAGTACTTAAATATGTATTTAAAACCTGGTCACTTGACGGCAGTTTGCCACCCACATAAAAAGGATAAGATTAGCATGTTCTGATGTTTTGCCTGGAGGACTTTAGAGAGTGATTGAGGCAGTAAGGCCCTTGTTTCAGTAGTAGCCGACGGTTACACGTGTTCTGGTGTTTTGCCTGGAGCACTTTAGAGAGTGATTGAGGCAGTAAGGCCCTTGTTTCAGTTGTAGCCGACGGTTACACATGTTCTGGTGTTTTGCCTGGAGGACTTTAGAGAGTGATTGAGGCAGTAAGGCCCTTGTTTCAGTTGTAGCCGACGGTTACACATGTTCTGGTGTTTTGCCTGGAGGACTTTAGAGAGTGATTGAGGCAGTAAGGCCCTTGTTTCAGTAGTAGCCGACGGTTACACATGTTCTGGTGTTTTGCCTGGAGCACTTTAGAGAGTGATTGAGGCAGTAAGGCCCTTGTTTCAGTAGTAGCCGACGGTTACACATGTTCTGGTGTTTTGCCTGGAGCACTTTAGAGAGTGATTGAGGCAGTAAGGCCCTTGTTTCAGTTGTAGCCGACGGTTACACATGTTCTGGTGTTTTGCCTGGAGCACTTTAGAGAGTGATTGAGGCAGTAAGGCCCTTGTTTCAGTTGTAGCCGACGGTTACACATGTTCTGGTGTTTTGCCTGGAGCACTTTAGAGAGTGATTGAGACAGTAAGGCCCTTGTTTCAGTAGTAGCCGACGGTTACACATGTTCTGGTGTTTTGCCTGGAGGACTTTAGAGAGTGATTGAGGCAGTAAGGCCCTTGTTTCAGTAGTAGCCGACGGTTACACATGTTCTGGTGTTTTGCCTGGAGCACTTTAGAGAGTGATTGAGGCAGTAAGGCCCTTGTTTCAGTTGTAGCCGACGGTTACACATGTTCTGGTGTTTTGCCTGGAGGACTTTAGAGAGTGATTGAGGCAGTAAGGCCCTTGGTTCAGTTGTAGCCGACGGTTACACATGTGTTATGTTATAAGTGTATTAGGATAGTATTGTATATTAGATATATCTGAAAGTGTATCGGGTACAGTACTTTGCGTTATTTTAGCAAGAGTTTTTACTGCATACACCCAAGGAGGGTTTTTTAATAATTAAAACTTGTGGTAATCGTATAACTTGACTTAATTTGTATTCATTTGCTGGTGGAGTAATCCTAACCAATCTAGTCCCCTGACCTTTGGAGGCCATCCCGTATTGGAAATTGAAATAGGGAATGATACAACTGTTGTACTTGCACAGAGATCTCGCATTGAATGAACCAGTGATCTGTCCAGCTGAAGGTGCCTGTTTCCGCACCTTGTTGAGCCAACACAAACAACACACACATTACTCATCCTCAAGTCTCATATCATCAGTCAATATTGACTGAGACAACAACAGAACACGACTCAATCGCCAAACACACATCTTGGTAACCTCAGTCATATTTCCTTTGTTCTGCCTCGTAGTTCCCTTTATAAAAGGGTGAGACCAACCATTTCCCACTGCTCCTAACAGCAGCCTTTCTTGCATCCCTCTTTGTGCAGTCTTCCCATCTTTTTTTCCAATCTTTTTTACACTCAATATGTTTATGTATTTACTTGTCCTCTCACTCACTCACTCACTCACTCACTCACTCACTCACTCACTCACTCACTCACTCACTCACTCATATTTATCCTGTTTACACCCTGTACCATACATCCATAATCGTGATTTGTTTACTGGAAAGGGTGATCAACGCAAATTGTATGTAAACAAACACCTTTTTTGCACTCAGTTTGTTTATGTACATTGAACAGGAAATACTTCACACATCATGATTTCCACATCTATATTTACATATATAGTCACAACATGTAACTTAGGAATTAGGTTTCAGATTTGTGTCGTCTGTTCAGCCTGTAATCACATACAACCAATCACTGTCAAAAGTGGCTTCATTTGTTTTGTACAACCTTCCTTGTGGATGTTTATTATGTTTTGTACAACCTTCCTTGCGGATGTTTATTATGTTTTGTACAACCTTCCTTGTGGATGTTTATTATATTTTGTACAACTTTCCTTGTGGTTGTTTATTATGTTTTGTACAACCTTCCTTGTGGTTGTTTATTATGTATTGTACAACCTTCCTTGTGGTTGTTTATTATGTTTTGTACAACCTTCCTTGTGGTTGTTTATTATGTTTTGTACAACCTTCCTTGTGGTTGTTTATTATGTTTTGTACAACCTTCCTTGTGGATGTTTATTATGTTTTGTACAACCTTCCTTGTGGATGTTTATTATGTTTTGTACAACTTTCCTTGTGGTTGTTTATTATGTTTTGTACAACCTTCCTTGTGGTTGTTTATTATGTTTTGTACAACCTTCCTTGTGGTTGTTTATTATGTTTTGTACAACCTTCCTTGTGGTTGTTTATTATGTTTTGTACAACCTTCCTTGTGGTTGTTTATTATGTTTCTTATTATAGAAAAGCTGTTTGTTTTCCTAATTGTTTATTAATGTTTGTGCTGTGTGACTTCATAAGTCAGCTTGTATTAACGGTCTCTTATCAATTCAATTTTTAGCTTCGTTTCAGACTCATTTTGCTAAATACACCTGTTACCCTATCTAGTAGATACTTTAACATGCTAGCTTGTTTGTTAGAATTTTTTTATTTTAAGTGAAAACATCAAGCAAACTTTTGAATTATATTTTACCAGATCCAGTTAGAATGCAGTAAAAACTGGTCTGACTCTACATACTATATCACTTTCACCAGTTACCAGACCTGGTCTGACTCTACATACTGTATCACTTCCACCAGTTGGTCTGATTCTGCGTACTGTATCACTTCCACCAGTTACAGACCTGGTCTGACTCTACATACTATATCACTTCCACCAGTTACAGACCTGGTCTGACTCTACGTACTGTATCGCTTCCACCAGTTACAGACCTGGTCTGACTCTACATACTGTATCACTTCCACCAGTTGGTCTGATTCTACGTACTGTATCACTTCCACCAGTTACAGACCTGGTCTGACTCTACATACTATATCACTTCCACCAGTTACAGACCTGGTCTGACTCTACATACTGTATCACTTCCACCAGTTACAGACCTGGTCTGACTCTACGTACTGTATATCAAAAGGATGCATTTATTTATTAAACCGACTGTGTTTATTACTTAAACTGTTCACACACTACAGATTTAAATGTAATGAATGATTCACTGTGGGCTAAATGAATCAAGGAGGGAATTTTAAGATAATATTTAGACATTTTGTGGAGACGCTAAAGAGATGCAGAAGGATTGTAGTGACCCCTACTCTGTCGTGACTGGTAATCAGAAACTCTTCCTCTATATTGACAAGTTTACCTGTATGCTGTTGACCCATTGGCATATTTCACAGTTGGGGGTATGATAATCTCATAATTACACATTTACCCTTGGTCAAGGAAGGTTTGCTCTGACCACATGCTATTGTTCTCGACTTCAGTGTTCAGCTGATTCCACTATTGTGAAGTAAATGTATCATTATAAGCTAAGTTTTATAAACACTTTAGATAAACAAACAAATTACTTAAGTTTACTTAGGTAAACAAGCTTTATAAAATTATCTAGACAAATTGAGCAAATGGTCTGAAAATGGCAAATGTTATTTATTTTCAGGAAATGTAAATATTTATACAAAGGGCATGGAAACAAGGGGCGAAGAACAAAAAAGGGGGGTGATATAGATGGGGTGTGGCAGAAAGTTGATTTACAGTGCAATAATTGTAAAGATATGGATGGATACACGGGGCAGCTAAGGAGAGTTTAAAAGTTAAGTCATCAGATGACGGCAAAATTGTACTGTTTCTTTCTGACCTAACACTAACAGGGAGTGAATTCAAATGAGTTGGCGCAGCAAGAGAAAAGTGACTGGAATGGAGAGTTTGTTCGTGTTGACAGCCATGAGGGATGGAGAGTTTGTTCGTGTTGACAGCCACGAGGGATGGAGAGTTTGTTCATGTTGACAGCCATGAGGGATGGAGAGTTTGTTCATGTTGACAGCCATGAGGGATGGAGAATTTGTTCGTGTTGACAGCCATGAGGGATGGAGAGTTTGTTCGTGTTGACAGCCACAAGGGATGGAGAGTTTGTTCATGTTGACAGTCACGAGGGATGGAGAGTCTGTTTGTGTTGACAGCCACGAGGGATGGAGAGTTTGTTCGTGTTGACAGTCACGAGCAGGCAGCAGTTGTATGAGCCTAGCCATATATAGTTTTAATAAGTCATTAAGACATATGAGTCACTAGACTGACCTCCAGACATCATACAATGACCAGTTGTTGTATCTATTGAACACTTAATGATGTGCACTGAACCATGTCAACACCAAGTACAGTCTACTAGCTTCGGGGCAGAACCTACCATCGGAAACATTCAACTTGTCTGTATTTATACTTATGGCTATTTTTTTTTTACTTCTAGATATCACCACTGTGATGACATGTTCTGCACGCAGTAAATGACAGTGCCACCGATGCGTGACTACTGGCATGGCAACCAAGACAGAGGAATCTAACAATCCAAAGGAGTTTGACGAATACTTCAAGGAGATTAAAGACATTGAGAAGAGCACCAGTGCGGAGGAGCCCGACATCCATGGTTCTGATGACGAACTCTCAAAACCTCCTGATGGTACGTATTACCTTTCATACCTGCCACAATTTTGGGGTTGAAATCTGTATTTTTGAGGTAAAATTCTTAATTTTTTTGGTTGCAATCCGTGTTTTTGATGCAAAATTCTACATCATCTGGTTGAAATCTGTATTTTTGACTTGAAATTCTGCATAAAGCCGTTTGAATCTGTATAACATTTTTCATTGGTTAATCAGCCAAAGGGCATTCTGATTCAGATCACTTGTTGCCATCTACGAGGCTACAAAAGATACTTAGATCAAATGAAATCCATTTTGCATCAAAAGTATTTTTTACCACTATAAATCTATATTTGTGTGATGATTTTCTATTTGAAGCTAATCCGTATAAAAATGGGACACGGCCGCAACATGCTGGCAGAGAAAAACTTTAAAAGGCAAATCTGGTCGTTCCATATGAAATCAAAAAACAAAATTATTGACCCCCTCCAATTTTAATTAAATCTGGCACACATGTTGGACCTGTTGTGAAATTTACCCATGTGAAATTTCATATTTATGATTTAAATAGTTTTAGCATATTTTACAAGTAGCTGTTTTGTTTTCTCCTGTGATACATTTTTGTTGGTTTGCTGTCAACACAACATGGACACAATCTGGGACAAATGACAGTCTTGAGAGAAAATATACATGAATTGTGATTGTTGGACTAGTCATGCCTTTGATGCCTGTACATGTAACATTACTCATTTTACTGCCATGCAAAGGCAAAAGGCAGTATCTACAAAAAAGTTGAAACAAGATAATTGGGTCATTCCATATGAAATCAACCATAAAAAGGTCAAAATGTTCTCGACCCCCCTTCGATTTAATTTAAATTTGGCACACATGTTAGACCTGTATGGAAATTGACTTATGCCAAATGACCTTCCTAATGATAAGTTTTTTTCAAAATTGGAGTTTACTCATTTTGGGTATATCAAGGTCAAATGTCAAAGTCAGTGACCTTTGCAATAAAATATTAATAATAATAAAACAGTAAGAATAAAATAAAATAATAAAATTGCCATATGGTGCACATATATGGATAAGGCAACGTCTTGACTTTATTTTAAGACCAAAATCAGCACTCTATGACCATTGTGGACAACATGAAATTGCATGAAAATTTCCTAAAAAATCACTTTAAATTGCTTGATCTTAAAATCTTTTCACAGGCCCATTCTAATTTTTCATAGGAAACTTGTTGATACAATGACCTTGCTAATGATAAATGGGGTTTACTCATTTTGGGTATATCAGCTTCTGGATTTGAAGCTTAAGCAATTTCATTCACCCCATATTGCATTGGTCTCTTGGAAAGGATACTTCAGTGGGACGTGGTAGCATAGTGGTTATAACATTGGGCTCTCAATCGAGAGAACCTGGGTTCAAATCCTCTTGCTGCTGTATCAAAGCTTTGGCAGTTTCATTCATCCCACATTGCCACAGTTCACTCAGCTGTATAAATGAGTACCTGGTTACAGAAGTAGGTGAATAATTGCAGCATGGTTGAATGCTTCCCAGAGAAGTCGAGTTAGGTTGGAATGAACAGGTCTGCCAAGTGTAAAGCACTTTGAGCAGTCCCAAAGACTGGATACCGCGCTATATAAGAACGCACCTTTACCTTTTTTTATCTTCAAGCTGTTGGCCCCTTCTACCTGGTGTCTGTGCCAGGGGAAGTAAAAGATCACTCACAGGGGTAAATGCATAACCTAACATCTCTCAAGCATATGAGATACGGACTCTCGGCAGAATCATCCATGATGCGGTTCAGTTAATTCTGCCAAATACCACGCAAGGACACAACGGACTAAGTTAACAGTTTCCTGTTGTAGGCAGACACAGGCGCCGTTTAAAACGTTACCATTATCACTATTATATCTAACCATGTTCCCATGTTGTTATCTGTGTTTCAGAGGGTGAGGAGGAACTATGTTGGCTGAAAGACGCTGGCTTGGAACATCTCGCAACTCCCCTTGAAGGTTTGTTACTATATTTCTTTAACATTAAAATAGAAACACATAGTCCAGTTAGTTATAAAATAGAAACACATAGTCCAGTTATTTGTAAAAGTAAATCTTAAGAACATAAGGAAGCAATTTGTCCAATCTTTTTGGAGAATTTAAATGTAGTCTCACAAGATTCCTTGAGTCATTGTTTCTGAGACACAAACATACCATGTAGCTTTGAGTTTATTCTCCTAGCTGTCTTGTCTGTACACACTGGAGTGGCCAAAATGTTGCAAACAGCCCAGAATGTGCTTGAGATTATAGATAGCAGTTACAATCTGCGGCTTGTAAGAACCAGGTCAGGCTTACTGTTTACAGTGACGCAAGTAAGATATGCCTGTAGTGCACGGTTGTCAAATGTAGCATGCTGAGCTACTTTCTTTCTTACAAACTGCAGACCTGACACATTCATTGTTTTATATCCATATTTTTTACTTGAAATTCTGTATAAAGCCGTATAAATCTGTATCTGTACAACACTTTTCATTGGTTAATTGGCTATAGCGTTGTGACTATGATTGAGTGCATCATATAGACCCACTATGATTTGATAATGCTTGCAGAATTGCACAACTTTGGATATTCATCATTTGATAGTGACCTTGTTTGACTTTCTCTCTATATTTCACTTAACAGCGCTACATCATACCTCATTTTGACAGGGAAACTTTAAGCTTTTGAATTGTATATGATGTGGGTGTGTGTGTGGAGGTCTGGTGGGTTTTAAGAGAGATACGCGATAATGGTTAATTATATCTCATCACTGATTAAAGCATCAGGTGCTAATACAACAAACTGAAATTGTTTGCCATGCCCTAGATGTAATAAATGTAAAAGGAATGTATAACGTGTCTGAATGCACTTAAAATTAAATGCCCTCAGGAGGTTTATATAAAATTGCATGAATTATTTATATATTTAAGTAAAAAGTAAACAATAGAACATAGAAGAGCGGATTAAAACAGTTAATGAATCTATAAAAATTGTAAGTATAAAAAATTACAATTAAATATTAATATATCACAGGTCATTAAAACACAGGTAAAGTGACACAATCATGTTAATTTAGGAAAAATGTGTCTTTAAATGTTTCTTAAATATGCTGTGATTCTTGTGGTGTCACTCTGGGGGTTGTTGGCAGACATAAAGTTAATTACCCTGAGATTGCCCCAGTAGTGTACCCCACCCTTGTTTATTGCTAGAGGGGACGCTGCTGGACGATGAGGATGTCACCTGTGGTACCGTGGGGTTGACAGAAGACCAGGTGGCTGTCGTCAAGAAGAGGATAGACACCCTCAATGCAACGATTCGCAAGAAACAAAAGGCACAGTATAAACAGAAGGTGGACGTCCGAGCCGTCTTCTCCACTCCAGCGCCACAGGTGGGCCAGTCAGGGAACCAACTCTGCTGTGGCATTCAAGACACTGTTTTTGTGCAGGACATTTTATTTATTTATCCTAGTATTTATTTAATTTGTTTTTATTTAACTTATCTGCTTAACTTAATGTTTATCTGATGCATCAGCTTAACTTAGTATTATCTTATTGGCACCTTTAAACAGATTCTTAACCTGGACACATGGCACATTACAAATGTATAATAATAATAATAATATAGAATTAATCAACTATTATCACAATAATAATCTAGAAATAGTTAACTACTATCACATAATAATAATTTAGAATTAGTCAACTATTATCACGCCTATAGTCAAGTCGCTTCGATGACAATAGCAACGTATTTTTCATGGGAACTTTTTAGGATTGATCGTAAAATTGTCAAAAATCAACCGTTGTTCACCAAGAGAGGCATAAACATTCCTGGAACACCTATTAAAAATAATGGTAAAAAAATTTGGGGGGCTGAAAAAACTCACATATAGATGTGTGGGATGACAATTTGAGAGCCCCATGGCTCAAAAAGCACCACACAAAATAAATATATTCAGATCACAATGTGAATATATTTATTTTGTGTGGGGCTTTTTGTCTGTCTAGTAAAAGTGGCATATTGAAATGCCAGTTTCATACTAATGCAATACTTGTGATGTGGATTGATAGCTGATTGTTTTGTGGCTAGTTTTTTGCAATGTTGTTATTCCAATGCATTTTTGGCCTATAGATAATCTTTGTAATATTTGCTCTCAATATATTATGTGGCGGACTTATATTTACATATTTTATAAAATAAGTTAATTGTTTGAATATTTAATGCTGTTTCAGCAGCAGCTCATTGAAAGTAACTGTAGCCATTTACTTACAGCGAGAAAGTTGCCCCCAGACTTGCAGCAGTGCCTCAACGGCAACACAACGGTCAGAAGTGTGCAGTCTGCCTTCAGATGGCAGAATGGGGGGAAATTCTGCATGCAACAGAGTGGTACTACGAAGGAAGGTAGATCACAGTGCTGCTCGCATTGACCGAAGCACATTCGTACAAGGCTTAGGGAAAGGTCAGTAGAGTACAAAACAAGGACGTAAAGGTCAGCAGAGTACAAAACAGGGACTAAGGTTGAGGAAACATCATGGAAAAATAAATAGTGATCTGTGTCCACTAACCATGACATAATGTATGATGACACAAATCTGGTCCATCTCATTGTATAACAAATGTGCACTTCATCAATACTGGGCAACAGAATAAAGTGCAAGTGCATTAATTCTCAGAATACAGCTTAATTTTGATATATGCATTACCAGCATGTTCTACCGCATGTGAATTTCCCCTGCTTTCTCTCTTGGCTGATACAGATTATGAGACGACCCCTGAGTCCACAGGGAAGTCAGGGGCACTTCCGTCCCACCTTCTACATCGGGAGTCAGACGTGTCCATGAGCTTCACCATAGACCAGCCCATATCACCAGTACGTAGTCTTTGCTATTTATATTTTATACTATAAATAAAGTAGTTTGTGATGCGGTCTGTGTTTGTGTGTTCCCTCATATCTGCAACAGTTTTGCATATATGTGGCTTAAATTGTGCAGGCGCGCCCGGGGGCTCATGGGGGTGGTTTGTACATTAAAACAATTTCAAAACTTGACTGGGTACTGCAAGGAGTCATAAGGTGTTGCAGTGGCTGCCTTTTCTCCTGTGCAATGCCAGGCATCTTGGTTAGTTGTACATGTACTTGAAGACTTAGTTGTAATTTTTTTTAAATTTTGATAGGATTGATTGACCCCACCAACACACACCCCTATCCAAAAATAAAACAAATGAAAAATGTGTGTACTCGCATTGTCAATGCAGTGAATGAAAAGCCAGTTATTGCACAATTTTAGCCAGGGAAAAATACTTAAAACATAACTTTCCTATTTTTTATACAAGTGGAACCTTGACCCACCCACCCATATCCAATTTTGTTATTATTGTTTTTTATACTTACAAAGCCCCTTAGCTTAACACTTGTGCTTGGTAGAAGTATATGCACTAATGGTTTTGCACAAATGATCTTTAATTGAATGTACAACATATGGTTTGCAGTTGCCGCCACAGAAGAAAGGCACGAAAGAGCTACCTGTGAGTAGCTTCACTGTCTCTGTCCAGGTGTCTCCTCAGAAACATTACATCCTCTTGCACAACGACATGTTGCTGGCATGGTGTCCATGCATAGTCGTAGCATCCTTCCCCGACACTGCAACCATTAATAGGAATGCAAATTCAAGCCATTCCTAAATTCAACCGTAGCTAGTAAATAATCTTAATTATATTAACAGTTTTTCACTGAAAACAACTGTTCTAATAATTTGTTTGCATTGAATTGATGAAGTAACTGCTAGTGCATTGGTATATCAGGATTATCGATCTCTTGCACAAAATGTTTCTTCAGATTTTTTTTAAACGCCATATTCTATTAAGACTTTAAGTAAGTTGAATTTGACGCTGACCAGTATACAAGAATTTTTATTGGTTGTTTGATATGCAGTTAAGGGTTTAGGGTTGTATAAATAAAATGCTTAAATTCTCTGAATTTTTTTTCTCAACTTACATCTAAATTAACAACATTACATGTCATGTTTTAGTCATAATTGCTGTGTATATTTGCTGTCAGAAATTGCAAAAAGCGGGAATTTGACAGATCAATACATTTCGTGAAAAACTTTGTGTACTTTTGGCATTAACTTTGGCATTAAAACTATGAAACTTCCCTTAGTTGCTGTTATGTCAGCAGTTAGAATTGTACACTACCTGCTGATATGTCAGCAGTTAGAATTATACACTACCTGCTGATATGCATAAAAAAGGCCAATGTACAGATACATACACGGAGAGAGGAAATTATCAGCACACCCTTACATACGCACATGTATAAATTTATAGTATATAATATTCACATAGGTGCATATACTTCATGACGACAGGGAGCATATAATTATAAGTACAAACAAGACATGGTTTGGGAGAACTCGTAGATCATTTATTGCCAGAACATCACGTATTCAATAAAAACATGTAACAAATACAGATGAAAATGTCTCCCTCTGTACAAAATCTATGAGTGACTAATGCTAAAAAAAAAATTTTGCACCCACAATGGCAGGATATATGATCGAGCAACGTAAAGCCGGGCGTGCTAGGCCCACAGCTCATTTACCTGCAATGTACAGGCAAAAATGTATATAACAATACATACTTGTTTTCATTCAGTATTATAAAGACAGCAAGGATACTCTTGGAGTGACGAAGGTCGACCAGATGAGTGAAAAAGACAGGTGTATGATTCGTAAACTTGCCCTCATAGAACTGACGTCACTCTACGAGGTACACAACATCACGTACACGCGGCGGAAACCAAAAAAACGCTACAAAGGTCTGTTGCTTAATATACACTGATAGCTTTCTCATGTCATAAATATGCAGTACATATTTTCTTAATCAGAAATTACAAATGCAGAAAATAAAATTCCTTGATATTCCTTTATTTTTGTACCATTACTTAAAATTACTTTATGTTCCTTTATTTTTGTAAGCTACTCCTTTGGATTCTTTTTTTATAGCAAAAAAATACAAAACAATTTGCAGAATTCTATTATTTCCACCCCGCAAATTGCAAGATTGTCTTAAATTGTCACCAAATACTAAAACGTGCATCTTGCATATGGTTGAATGATCTATCCCTGTGTTGCTTCTGATTTTGTGTGAACTTGATTTGACCAGCTGATAAGTATATTTCTAGGACTAATTCGGGTAGAAACTAGGCACTTTGGACCTGCGTTTGACCTGCCATGCCTTTAAAAGACTAAGAAATTCCTTTATAATGCGTAAAACAAATCCCTTTAAATGCCTTTATTTTTTTTTATTAATAATATTCCTTTCAGTTCCTTTTTTTTTTCGATGACTGCAAATACATTTCATGGAAGTCATGTTTCTGTAATCAGATAATTATGTTTAACAGTCGTTCTATTTCTGATCAACAATTGACAGGAGATGATGTATGTAATAAGTATATTCATATGTGTTTGTCAATTCCCTTGTTTTTTGTCATCTAGACAACAGTATATTTGGCGTACCTCTTCAGACGTTGCTCGACAATGACAGGAAACGGCATCCCGAGAAACACCTGCACGTGCCTTTAATATTTTCACAGGTAAATGAATAGATATCTAGCTGTTCGTTTTATTCAATTTATGTAAGCCACTAATTAATATAGATACAACATGTAATCATATCCAACAAACAGTGTGCTGGACTACATAGCTTTGTCATAGGTTCGAAGATATTAAAGGAAAAAGTTACACCACATCCAATTTACGAAAAAATTTGTCAATATGTCGATTAAAAATTTGCTGTTCCAGATAACTTCTATTGATTTTTTGTGTTAGCTTAAAATAAATGTTTATTTTACTTCTCTAAAAATGTGCAGATCACAAAACTCATTAACTAGTTCATAGACCAGGTTTGTTTGTTGAATTTTCACATCATGTTTGAGTTTTCTATTAAACAGAAAACTGATGAAAACTGCGGTATGTGTTTAGCTGTTGTTTACTGCCTGTTTCAGCTGATCCAGTTCTTAACGAAGTTTGCGCTAGAAGAAGAAGGTATTTTACGGGTACCTGGCTCTGTCACAAGGATTAAGGTGGGTAAAAATAGAGAGTCTGTCTATTATGCTGTGTAATTGTAAAATCCTGTTTAAAAATGAATACACTTTTTAAAAGCAATGTCGGTGTATGCAACCCTTTAACTATTGCAATTGACCCTTTGTTATTGATTTCTTGAAGTGCTGTAAATCCTGTAATTGTAACAGATTTTTTTAAACGACAATATTTTTATAATTTTTTTGGAAATTCTGTAATTTAGCTTTTATGATTCTGGGTAATTGTATTAGACAATGTTCATAATACATATGACACCTAGTGGCTAAGATTAAAACTACGGTTGTGAGACATGCTTGTGACGTCATTGCTACATGTTTGTGATGTCAATGCAACATGCTTGTGACACGTTTGTGACATCGGTGTGATATGGTTGTGACATCAGTGTGATATGTTTGTGACATTAGTGTGATATGTTTGTGACATCAGTGTGATATGTTTCTGATGTCACTGCAATACCTGAAACTGGCAAATTTTTAAATTGGTCATAAAATATTTTTTATTAAATTTTCCGAAATCCTTTGTTTTACTCAGGTAAATGTGTATGTAGTCAGTTTTATTATCTGCTGTTGTACAATAGACATTATTTATAACACGTACGACACCTGTTGGCTAAGTATGAAACCATAGTGGTGGAATGTAATAAATACAGTGCTAATGCGCAAGCATCTTGAATATCATCTACATTGGTATTGTAACTGATCATTGTAACTGAACACATCCTTTACTACTGTTCCATAGTCATTACGGGGGGAGATTGAGGATCGATTCAACAACGGCAAGTTTAGTTGGGATGACGTGCGGCCCAATGATGCTGCTGGCCTCTTCAAACAGTTCCTACGAGAACTCCCCATTCCTCTGCTGACCTTCGAGTACATCGACGCCTTCGCACAAGTTGGAAGTAAATGTTCACACCTATGTGCTGATGACTGGTTCACTTGGCTCAACTGTCGGCTAAAGTTTCGCAAAGTGCCACTTACAGTAAAACAAGTTTTCCCAAAGTTACTTTTCTCTTTGGATTTATGCAAAATAGACCTGCCCCATCATGTGGAGTTCCTACGCGCATTATGCAGTTTTAGGATTTTGGGAGGTTTACAGTCGTGTCAGTGGCGTGTCTAGGGTCTCGCAAAGTGCAGCCAAGATTGGTCACCTGTTAGTTTTCTATGCTACCATGCAGTGGTGAAACAGGTTATATATGATAAAAGTAACAGACAAATTTCTAGTATAACCAGCTGATTTCGTCTGATATAGATATATTTTGTAGCCTCAAAGATGGCAACACCTGGTCGCGTAGGAATGCTACAGACTGATTAGCCAATAAAAAAATTGTTATGTGAATTTACGTGGCTTTATACAGATATTCAAGTAAAAAATATGCATGGAGCGCATGACTTCTAATGTTGCCCACCTTTACATATCTCTCATGGTTCATTGTCTCTGCATCCAGGTATCTCGGATCATAAGCAGCAGTTGACAGCCCTCATTCTACTGGTGCTGTTGCTACCAGACGTCCACAGAGACACGCTCAAGGTGACACACTTTCTTAATCTACACTCTTCCTGTTCTTGGAGTGACGAGCAGTAGCGTGATGGTTAAAATATCGGACTCTTAATCGAGATAATTCGGTGTGAGATAGTAAGGTGGCCCCCATATAGAAAACTAAGTGACCACCCTACATAATTCGGTGTGAGATAGTAAGGTGGCCCCATATAGAAAACTAAGTGACCACCCTACATAATTTTGCTCCCCGTTGTTAATTATTTATTGTTCAGACTGCAATTTAAATATAACACACCCGGTAGGTATGTATACATGTATGTAAGTTCCATATATACATTCTATTTATATTTTGGGTTTGTATGTAGCATGACAGAATAGGTTTTATGAATGCACGAGAATGGCGTGTATGCAAACATTGTAATAACACAATTAATCAGAATTCATTAAAATGTATTATACTAAATGTACCAAGTATATACAGATTTATTCAGGAATTTATTATATTTAAATACCAATTGATTATAATTCATTGGGACTATGGTGCATATGCATGAACAGTGAACTTCATAAGAACTATTGTCTAATTATCCCCATTTATACATTAGGTAGTTATATATATGCCACTAATCAACCTAAATGCGTCACAATTCTTTTAGGATGGGGTCACAATTCTATAGTCACAGTTCCATGTAGAAAGGGGTCACTTTTCTATACAGCACCGGGTTCAAATCCTCTTGCTGTCGTTTCAAACCTTGGGCAATGTTTGCCCACAATGCTCTACTCCAAATAGATGTTTACCCACAATGCGCTAATCCATGTTACCAAATGCTCAACTCCATGTATTCCCACAATCCTCTGCTTAATGTTTACCCACAATGCTCTACTTCATGTTTACCCACAATGTTTTGTCATGTGTTTACCCACAATGCACTACTCCAAATAGATGTTTACCCACAATGCACTACTCCATGTTTACCCACAATGTTCTATTCCACGTATACCCACAGTGCTCTACTTCATGTTTAACCACAATGCTTTGCTCCATGTTCACCCATAATGCTCTACTCCACGTTTACCCACAATGCTCTGCTGCATGTAGATGTTGTTGGGCTTCCTGAAACTCATCACCCAGCGGAGAGAGACGAGGATGGACTTGAACAGTGTCTCAATGATCATGGCTCCAAACCTCTTCCTTGTTCAGTCAGACAGACGCAACAAGGGCCAAGGGAGCCTACAGCTTAGCATGGCTGCGGGAACGTCCAGCATTGTGCGCATGCTCATCAAGAATCAGAAGATCTACTGGACAGTGAGTGGACATGTTTAGTTGTAAACCAGTTGATTTATAATTGTCACATTTAATCTTATTAAGATTATTTTTCATCTTCAAATTTCATTTTGAAAATTTATTTTGTCAAATTAATAATCACTGGATTATTATACACATGGATCCCTCTTTCATGACATGTGTGACATTTCTGACAGATGACCTTGTTCCTGGTGACATGTGTGTCCTCTCTTGTAGGTGCCTCCGTTCCTGGTAACATGTGTGCCCTCTCTTGTAGGTGCCTCCGTTCCTGGTGACATGTGTGTCCTCTCTTGTAGGTGCCTCCGTTCCTGGTGACATGTGTGTCCTATCTTGTAGGTGCCTCTGTTCCTGGTGACATGTGTGTCCTCTCTTGTAGGTGCCTCCGTTCCTGGTAACGTGTGTCCTCTCTTGTAGGTGCCTCCGTTCCTAGTGACATGTGTGCCCTCTCTTGTAGGTGCCTCTGTTCCTGGTGACATGTGTGACCTCTCTTGTAGGTGCCTCCGATCCTGGTGACATGTGTGCCCTCTCTTGTAGGTGCCTCTGTTCCTGGTGACATGTGTGACCTCTCTTATAGGTGCATCCGTTCCTGGTGACATGTGTGACCTCTCTTATAGGTGCATCCGTTCCTGGTGACATGTGTGCCCTCTCTTGTAGGTGCCTCCATTCCTGGTGACATGTGTCCTCTCTTGTAGGTGCATCTGTTCCTGGTGACATGTGTGCCCTCTCTTATAGGTGCATCCGTTCCTGGTGACATGTGTGCCCTCTCTTGTAGGTGCCTCCGTTCCTGGTGACATGTGTGCCCTCTCTTGTAGGTGCCTCCGTTCCTGGTGACATGTGTGCCCTCTCTTGTAGGTGCCTCCGATCCTGGTGACATGTGTGCCCTCTCTTGTAGGTGCCTCTGTTCCTGGTGACATGTGTGCCCACTCTTGTAGGTGCCTCTGTTCCTGGTGACATGTGTGCCCACTCTTGTAGGTGCCTCTGTTCCTGGTGACATGTGTGCCCTCTCTTGTAGGTGCCTCCGTTCATGGTGCAGCAGATTCGACACAAGAATGACATGCCACAAATTACCAAGAAACCTCCAAAAATGGTGAGCTACAGCATTGTCAGTAGTGACATATCACTCCGTACATTGTCAGTGGTGACATATCACTCCGTACATTGTCAGTGGTGACATATCACTTCGTACATTGTCAGTAGTAACATAGCACTCTGTACATTTTCAGTGGTGACATATTGCTCTTTTCATTACTAATGGTGACATATCACTCCATATGTTGTCAGTGGTGACATATCACTCCGTACATTGTCAGTGGTTACATATCACTCTATACATTGTCAGTGGTGACATATCATTCTGTATGTTGTCAGTGTTGACATTATCAGTGGACATATCACTCCATACAATTTCAATGGTCACTTATCACTCCGTATGTTGTCAGTGGTGAAATATCACTCCGTACATTGTCAGTGGTGACATATCACTCCATATACTATCATGGAACTCAATATGCTTGAACCATTCATTGAATTTTGGCTCATTTCCAAAGTCACAAATTAAACCCAATGGGAATTCAGCCGATAAACAACAATTATAAAAAACTATTCACATAAACCCAGTTCAGATCGGCTGTAGACCGTGAATGACATATTTTTAACACAACCAGCAAACAAACCAATCAGGTAAGATTCGTGGGAATGTAACAATTCAGAAAAAATTAACATGTAAATATGTTTCAGAGAATAAAATTCCTTGGACGAAAAGAAAAATCTGAAAACTTGGGTCGGAAACCATCCTACAAAGGACTGGTAAGTAAGTTGTTTATGTAGGTAGCAATTTCTGGTGCTGTGGTATGTATGTGGGGCACCGTGGCACTAGAACATCGGACGGTCAATCGAGAGGACCACTGTACGAATCCTCTGTTTGTTTCAAACCCTGGACAATTTCAATCACTCCGCGTTGCCTCAGTTCACTCAGCTGTATAAATGAGTACCTGGCAATAGACAGTGGTGGGATTCCAGTGGTGGATAACGAACAGTTTTTGAGCAATAGTTGCAACATGGCTCGATGCTTCGAAGCGAAGTTGGAACGGTGTTTGCATGAACAGGTCTGGCGGAAAGTGCAGTGTGGTCTGAGCAACAATGTTAGACAGACATGGTGATGTGATCTGTGTAATGTGATGTGTGTTGCTACGGTGATGCTGGGATGTGTGTAATGTATGGTGGTGTGTGTTAGGGTGATGCTGTGATGTGTGTAATGTATGGTGATGTGTGTTGTTAGGGTGATGCTGTGTTGAGTGTAATATATGGTGGTGTATGTTGTTAGGGTGATGCTGTGATGTGTGTAATGTATGGTGATGTGTGTTGTTAGGGTGATGCTGTGATGCGTGTAATGTGTGTTAGAGTGATGCTGTGATGAGTGTAATATATGGTGGTGTGTGTTAGGGTGATGCTGTGGTATGTGTAATGTATGGGGATGTGTGTTAGGGTGATGCTGTGATGTGTGTAATGTATGGTGATGTGTGTTGTTAGAGTGCTGTGATGTGTGTAATGTATGGTGATGTGTGTTGTTAGAGTGATGCTGTGATGAATGTAATGTATGGTGGTGTGTGTTAGGGTGATGTTGTGGTGTGTGTAATGTATGGTGATGTGTGTTGTTAGGGTGATGCTGTGATAAGTGTAATGTATGGTGATGTGTGTTGTTAGGGTGATGTTGTGGTGTGTGTAATGTATGGTGATGTGTGTTGTTAGGGTGATGCTGTGATGAGTGTAATGTATGGTGATGTGTGTTGTTAGGGTGATGCTGTGATGAGTGTAATGTATGGTGGTGTGTGTTAGGGTGATGTTGTGGTGTGTGTAATGTATAGTGATGTGTGTTGTTAGGGTGATGCTGTGATGAGTGTAATGTATGGTGATGTGTGTTGTTAGGGTGATGCTGTGGTGTGTGTAATGTATGGTGATGTGTGTTGTTAGGGTGATGCTGTAATGAGTGTAATGTATGGTGATGTGTGTTGTTAGGGTGATGCTGTGATGAGTGTAATGTATGGTGATGTGTGTTGTTAGGGTGATGCTGTGATGTGTGTAATGTATGGTGATGTGTGTTGTTAGAGTGATGCTGTGATGTGTGTAATGTATGGTGATGTGTGTTTTTAGGGTGATGCTGTGATGAGTGTAATGTATGGTGGTGTGTGTTGTTAGGGTGATGCTGTGATGTGTGTAGTGTATGGTGGTGTGTGTTAGGGTGATGCTGTGGTGTGTGTAATGTATGGTGATGTGTGTTGTAAGGGTGATGCTGTGAAGAGTGTAATGTATGGTGATGTGTGTTGTTAAGGTCATGCTGTGATATGTGTGATGTATAGTGATGCATGCTGTTAGGGTGATGCTGTGGTGTGTGTAATGTATGGTGATGTGTATTAAGGTGATGCTGTGATGTTTGTAATGTATGGCAATGTGTGTTGTTAGGGTGATGCTGTGATGTGTGCAGTGTGATGTGTGTTGTCAGGGTGATGCTGCGAATGTGATCCATGTGGAGGCTCCGCACCTGCACAAGGTCAACACTGCCATCCAACTTGACCCTGACATGACGGCCGATGACATCATTGCCAAGTTTAAGCCGAGCGAGCCCCAGGTCAATGGCAGGTCAGTCTGAGTCAGTGAATGTCACGTGATATATTCCAGTTGAAGCTATGTATTGAAAGCTGGAAACAAAGCTATATAGTCAGTGCTATAGTGAAAGCTGGTGATCAAAGTTGTAGAGAAACTTACGGTGAAAGCTGGACAGCAGAAAGTTGTTGTGAAAGTTGGAGACAAAGCTGTAGTAAAAAGTTGTAATGTAAGTTGTAGTGAAAGCTCGTCACCACAAAGTTGTAGTGAAAACTGGAAGCAAAGTTGTAGTGAAAACTTGAGACATAGTTGTAGTGAAAGCTGGAGACAAAGTTATAATGAAAACTGGAGACAAAGTTGTAGTGAAAGTTGGACACCACAAAGTTGTAGTGAAAGCTGGACACTACAAAGTTGTAGTGAACGCTGGACACCACAAAGTTGTAGTGAAAGTTGGAGACAAAGTTATAGTGAAAGTTGGACACAACAAAGTTGTAGTGAAAGATGGACAACACAAAGTTGTAGTGAAAGTTGGACACCACAAAGTTGTAGTGAAAGCTGGACACCACAAAGTTGTAGTGAAAACTGGATACCATAAAGTTGTAGTGAAAGTTGGAGACTAAGTTATAGTGAAAGCTGGACACCACAAAGTTGTAGTGAAAGCTGGACACCACAAAGTTGTAGTGAAAGCTGGACACCACAAAGTTATAGTGAAAGCTGGACACCACAAAGTTGTAGTGAAAACTGGAGACAAAGTTGTGGTGAAAGCTGGACACCACAAAGTTGTAGTGAAAGCTGGACACCACAAAGTTATAGTGAAAGCTGGACACCACAAAGTTGTAGTGAAAGCTGGACACCACAAAGTTGTATTGAAAGCTGGACACCACAAAGTTGTAGTGAAAACTGGACACCACAAAGTTATAGTGAAAGCTGGACACCACAAAGTTGTATTGAAAGCTGGACACCACAAAGTTGTAGTGAAAACTGGACACAAAGTTGTGGTGAAAGCTGGAGACACAAAATTGTAGAGAAAGTTGGAGACAAAGTTGTAATGAAAACTGGAGACAAAGTTGTAATGAAAAATTAAGGCAAAGCTCTAGTGAAAGCTGTAGACAAAGCTATTGTGAAAGCTGTTGACAACAAAGGAGGAGATTAAGTGGGTAGTAGAAGTTAATGCTGTACTCCAACTGTAGTATACTTAAAGCTGGTATCTAAGCTATAGTCATGCAGTATTGGTGACATAATTATAGTACATCATTTACTTTCTCTATGACATGGATAATAATGTCCATGTCTCATCTACTATACATCAGACTTGTGCATCTTTCATCTTTGTATTCAGCACAACGAATGGCGATGATGAGGACAATGACAGTAAAGACAGTATACACTTGTTTGAAGTAGGCGGAAACATAGGTAAGTATCTTGTATTTTGTTATATTTTAGTTGATACTTGAAGCCAGACAGATTACCGCTATTCAATAAATGTTTGGCATTCTAGAAGGAATACAGCTTTATCATGTCTGTTCTACAGATTTGTTTCAAATTTATTAAAAAAATTGCTTGACATATTTTCTGCAAACCCTGCAGATTATACTTGATGTAGTTACATAAGTAGCCTGATTGGTGGTGATACCTGAACTACATTAGGAGTAAGCAGGTAGCTAGGCAGATTTCTGATGAAACCTAGCCACTTTTTCTGTTGTCTTGTCTTCCTTTACTAAGATCACCATACTGCCTAAACTTGAATTTGTGTACTCTTGTCTGTCTGTCTGTCTGTCTTGGTCTGTCTATCTGTCTCTCTTGTTCTGTCTGTCTGTCTGTCTGTCTCTCTTGTTCTGTCAGTCTGTCTATCTGGCTCAGTCTATCTGTCTGTCTGTCTTGGTCTGTCTGTCTGTCTCTCTTGTTCTGTCAGTCTGTCTATCTGGCTCAGTCTATCTGTCTGTCTGTCTTGGTATGTCTATCTCAGTCAGTCAGTCAGTATGTCTGTCTGTCTGTCTGTCTCTCTAAGCCCGTCTGTCTAAGTCTGTCTGTCTGTCTCATTCTGTCTTTCCCCCGTCTTTCTCCCTCTCATTCTGTTTCCCCCATCTCTCTACGTCTCATTCTGTTTCCCCCATCTCTCTACGTCTCATTCTGTCTTTCCCTCTGTCTCTCTATGTCTCATTCTGTCTTCCCCCTCTCTCTCTATCTCATTCTGTCTTTCCCTACGTCTCCCTCTGTCATTACCCCCCCTTCTCTCTCTCTCTCTCTCTCTCTATATATATATATATATATATATATATATTATTATCTCCCATCTCTCTCCATCTCATTCTGCCTTTCCCTCTCTCTCTCCCTCTCATTCTCTATTTCCCCATCTCGCTCCATCTCATTCTATAGTTCCCCGTCTCTCTCTCTCCATCTCATTCTATATTTCCCTGTCTCTCTCCCTCTCATTCTATATTTCTCTGTCTCTCTCCATCTCATTCTATATTTCCCTGTCTCTCTCCATCTCATTCTATATTTCTCTGTCTCTCTCCATCTCATTCTATATTTCCCTGTCTCTCTCCCTCTTATTCTATATTTCTCTGTCTCTCTCCATCTCATTCTATATTTCCCTGTCTCTCTCCCTCTCATTCTATATTTCCATTTCTCTCTATTTTTCCTACCTCCCTTTCACCAGTGCATTGTCTGCTTCAGGTGAGCGCCAACTTGATCCCCGTACCAAGATGCTTGACTTGTACACAGTGAACCCACACGCCAAGTGGGTCGTCAAGACGGGTCTGCCTCATTAACATAAAGTCAAGGCCACACGCCAAGTGGGTCGTCAAGACGGATCTGCCTCATTAACATAAGGTCAAGGCCACAAGCCAAGTGTGTTGTCAAGACCGGTCAGCGTAATTAACATAAGGTCAAGGCCACACACCAAGTGGGTTGTCAAGACCGGTCTGCCTCATTAACATAAGGTCAAGACCACATGCCAAGTGGGTCATCAAGGCCAGTCTGCATCATTATCATAAGGTCAAGACCAGTCTGCCTTATAAACATAAGGTCAAGGTCACACGCCAAGTGGATCGTCAAGACTAGTATGTCTCGTTAGCATAAGGTCAAGGCCACGCTCATGTCCAAAACACTTGCCCGGAGATCGCAGTCGTCCATATCAGGGAACAAGAACAGTTGTTGGTGGCCGTGGACCTGGATGGCAACCACAGAGAGCTCACGGTGGTAAGCTCAAGTAGAAACAGAACATGGTGTTTGCTGTCATTTGTTCACAAAACAGTTAACAGTTAACCAGTTAAAACCACTGTGCATTCCTTTTCAAGAATGGAGGCACAATGACATAATTGAGTGGAAAATTAACCCTTTAGGGGTACATATATATGTGTACATGATGTCCATATCGCATTGGTGCGTGCAGTTCTGACTATGTACATTAAAAAAAATCCAGTTGCACATATTTAGAAGTACCGCTTCAGACTAAGGTTACGGTTGTAGCGAATTCTAATTGTCAACAAAATGTTCTGCATAAAGGTTTTTGTAAACATAAAATAATCCAGTAAAAATATGTGGATAGGATTTCCCCACCTACCCACACATATCATAAAACAAACAACGGTACTGCAAGCACTGGGCACACATTGCCAATGCAGTGAATGAAAAGCTTGTCTTTACATCAAATTATTTATTAATGGATTTTTTTATATTTACCAAGCCTCTAAGAACGCCTTTTTTATAATTTTCACATATACGTGCAATCAACAACGTAATTACAGAGATATATCCTCCTTTCACTTTGTACGTAATTACAGAGATCTATCCTACTTTCACTTTGTACCCAACCAAGTTTGAAACAATTAGGCCAATCTACATTCAAGGCAAGTTATACTTAAGGACAACACAGAACAACACATTCTGGAAAACTGTGTGTCTACATTGCACCAGGTGTTCTGATGACAAAAAATGTGTTATTTAAAGAAGTTCAAAATGTTAGTAAATCCTGCCAGACGTACAGTGAAACTTTGTATATAGCAACCAATGGAGGGACTAGTATCTGTCCAGGTGATAATTAAGCATAACCTAATTAAGGAATTGGAATGGCTTAAAATGTTGTCCCATGCTGAAAGCCATGGGTGTACTGCCTACTGACTGGGCAACAGAATGAAGACAAGTGCAACATCAACAAGTGCAGAAAATGACTAAAATTGTTTGCCCTGGCGAAGTTAAGACTCATCTCAACAAATTAAGAGAAAACAGTTGCCAACAAAGCTTCTTTCACAAGACAAAAACATTTTGTATTGAAACATTTTCTAGAAAATCCATGTCAATACCAACACGTTTTTTTGCGAAAGACTACATGGACACAATTCAGCGATTTATTATGCACATTGTGCAAGACAGTGAAAAAATCATTTTAATCTCATAAGTCCTAATTATGTTAAGAAACAAATTTTTTTTCATTTTCTGCACCCTCTACCCCTCTGATAGTTGTTAAAGTGTTTGCCTTCATTGTGTTGCTCAGTATTTCGGAAGTGCATTGGTTAACATAGTCATGCCATGCAACTTACATCCTACTCACTTGTATAGTCCCAAGTTACTGCGTAGCGTGGATGTTATCAAATTCATGCTGTTCCTCTCCACTGAGAATTAATTTGACAAGCAGCGTGTTTTGCCTGTCAAGTTGTGAAGATTATGTAGTGATATTTTAGCCTGTTTAATGTGCATATTTGATGTATTATATATGTATCATTGCATGCAGATGTATATATTTTTGGCTCATGACAATTACATGGTAGACAGAAAATGAATGTTGACAGTGTAATAAATAATGATAAATGCATTGGATTGAAAGATTGTTCCCAATTTGTTGTAATCAATTCATAACATTGGTTTTTACAAGTATTGTTTGTACTTTTTAAATGACCATTGGTATCACATTTTTTCACTGCATCTACCATTGACATATGATTGACGGCTATCTCCAATTTGTCCCAAAACCACGTCTTTTGTTTCGCTTCAACACATGCAGTTATGTTTTCAATTCAACATCAGACAAATCTATACCAAAGTAATATAAAATCACTGTTGTAATATAATTATGTTAGAATACAGAAATGCGTAAAAGTGATACTACTTGTGGTGTGGTAGCGTACCCCGTAGTGGTTAGAATGCTACAATCGAGAAAACCGGGGTATGAATCTTCTTACTGTCGTTTCAAAACTTTGGCAATTTAAATCACCCTTTTTGCCACAGTTCACTCCGCTATAAATGAGTAGCTGTCTAATGTGAGGCTATACATAGTGGTGGATATGTGAATGAATAATCTTCAAGTTGAGGAGTTACATATAACGACTGAATGACACAGCGATAAGTTTTTACATTTTTTTATTTTACAAGTTTTAAATGTAATATCAATACACGTTTAAGCAAAGGAAGTGATGTATTGCCACTGTACGTGCACTAGTGTCTGGGACCATTTTATTTCTTCTACAGGGTGTTCCTATTTTGAATGTAAATAAACAAGCAGTTTACACCATTTTGCAGCCCAATTAATAATATATAATAATTATAAGACTTCTATGGCGCCTATATCCTCAGGAACCTGAGCTCAGAGGCGCAACAAAACAGAATCAGTAAGCGTAATCGTAAACAAGGACGCGCAAAAGTCAGTATCAGAACGAGGGACAACCGAACATTTATGGTAGGAATGCAATTTGGAATAGATGTCAAGTTTTTTTCGGAAAATAGCAATAGTTTCAGATGTTTTCAAAGTGATAGGGAGTTCATTCCAGACCCTAGGCGCAGCGACAGAGAAAGCACCAAGTTAAGTTTTGTTTTAGGTACAATAAGTTGTTGTGAAGTTGATGATTTTAGCTGCCTAGGGATATTTGAAAGATGCAGGAGACTAGCTAGTAGGATGGTTGTTGTGTAGATTGAGCACGATATGCAAGAGTGGACAGCTTAAAATTAATTCGATAAGAAACTGGAAGCCAGTGTAACTGTTTAAGTAGTGGTAGTGATGGTGAAAACCAAGGCGCCCTGAGAGCCACACGTACCAGACAATTTTGTACTCGTTGGAGTTTAGCCAAGTCTCTTAGCGATGTTATTTAGCAGTGAATTGCAATAGTCAAGGCGGCTGCTAATTAGTTAATTAATTATTAATTAACAGTCTATATTGGCACAGATTTCCGTTCCAAGTCGCTCTCCAGTGAGTAGGGCAAGCCCAAGAAACTGACAAATGGCAACATGTAAAAGAATGTTATATGCATAGCGTGGTTTACAGTCGGCAAGTTGCACAGACTGGTGCATGCTCGTCACCAACAGCAGGCCATCCACCTCCCATCGCACACTGCCTGCTTCCATGAACTTCAACCACTCCATGATAGTTGGCTTGGATGGTGGTTCCTTCCCATACTGCCGTCTGTAATTACGCTGCATCAGTCACAGACTTGTCTCTGAGCCACAAAGCTTCTTTTGAACGAGCGCCATTTGTCGTTTTTCAGGCCATCTCTTCATTATTCATTCAATCGTATTGTCTTGCAAAGTAGTTAGCAGAATTGTTTGTGGCTCATGAGAGATGGAGTCCACAACAGGTCACACAATTACCCAGTGTGGGATCCGTTACTTCCCCTTGTAAAAGAATGGGTGACTGGTGCATGCCTGCCACTTCCACCTCCTGTCGCACACGGCCTGCTTCAAGAATAGAAGTTCCAAAATTAATTAGGCATATATTTGCTAGGTTTAATTAAATGCAAGTACCCGGGGTATATCAAGTGCTTGTAGAAGTGTGCGGGTGATTTTATGGCAAAACATGTTTATTTTATAAGAAGTCTATCCTTTCAGTAGCACAATAATTACTTTCGATGTATTAACAGGTTATTACTGGTTCAATAGCAGCTCTGTTCAAGAATTCGTACTGCCGTCTTTGCTAGAACACATTAACAACACGAACGAATATATCAATGAACGCGGTTTATTCCTCAAAGCAGAAACTGGTTTTTGTTGGCGCTACAGTTGGGTAGCAGCAAGTATTGTCTTCAGGTTCCCAGAAGGCGAGATATCAGATTAACAACGTACAAACAAGCAACAGATGCAAACAAACTAAGCATCTGCAGTGAACTGGAACTAACAACGAATGCAGGAACTACCACCGGACACCACCAAGTGTTTTGAGAACAGGGCACAACACAAAAATTGTAGAAACAATTATAATTTCAATGAAACCTCAACCATGAACAGTGCGGATAACCTGGCATTTAACCAACAGACAAGTGCCAACACAACACCATGAAACCAACTACATGAACATATTTACAAAACTAATAAGGAAGTGTTATGTTGTCATCTCCTTAGTAAACAATCCATAAACTAGTCTGACCTTGTTAAACATTTCAGCGGCCACAAAGCCCATACTGTTTTTGGTGTCTAAACTTTACACCACTTTTCGCTATCAATAAATAGCTGGGATACTGCCAATAAGCGGCAACCAGAACTCACGACCAAGTGAAACACAAACAGCACATGTAATATGTGAAGGCGGATAGAACACTCACTCAAGCAAGACGCACAACCAGTCGTCGGTCACACTCGTAACAGCATTCACACTCGTGGCGGTGGCAAACAGACATAACATTTGGCGGCAGCCTCACTCTGGCCGTCGTTACTCCAATCAGACGGCATTAATCTAAAATCTGAACAAACGGGAACCTGGGTGCACGTGTAATATTTGTGACATGCACTCATGCGCGCGTTAACACAAAGAGCACTTCGACTGACCTGTCATTAGGGGCCAAACAATACAACATCAGCACCCAACGTACTCAACCACACAACCAGCCAGTGACGGGGTCTCCAGCCATCAACTGGACGCGGGTGCACCACAGTCGGGCAACATAAACTCAGCCACAGCAGTGCGGCAGCAACGTTCCCAACTCGGGGAGGCAGCCACGTTATTTCACGTTCTACCTCCCCCCGGCATCATCATAGCAACAGATCGTGCATCTGTGGCCATGCTGCTGCTGACATGGCAATGCATGTCACTGTGCAGCATGTTTCTTAACAGATTTTTGGTTTTGGTTTTTGCCATTTTTATGTTGATTTTTCGTGTTTTTATGCTCCAGCAGCATGCCAGAGGCTGTGGCAATACTCCTTGTAGCAGCCATAATGCCACCAACTGCCTTTACAGCATTTCAGTGGCATTGAGGGCAGCACGAGGAGGAACGTCACACCAGTTTCGATTCTTCCAGCCGGCTGCTTCCACTGCTAAATATGCCGACTGGCTCGCGCCCATATATACTGCCACCTGGTGTTTTGATCCGGCCACATACAGCCAACGTGCTGCTTCATCTACACTACGTTTTTATGTTTTATCATCATCACCATCATTGGCTTCTTCTCTCCTGATACAATGCAAGGGAGGTAGACATTTAGGCTGCCTCCTTCTTGACGGGGACAACCTCGGCTGCTTCCTTGGCCTGGTGAGCCTGCAGCACGGCAACCGCTTCAGCCACCTGCAACATACGGCCACACCAGTCAGTCTATGGTCACACACAAAAGTGCAAGTTGACAAGCCTATGGTCACACACAAAGGTATGATCACTATAAAGGTACAAAAGGCAAAATGTTGATAAAAACAAAAGTTCTTATGCAGCATTGTATCTAAAGCACTTTACACTTCATCTCCTGACAGACCTGTTCATTCAAATACCAACTCAATGTCTCCAGGAAGCATTCAACCACACAATTACTACTGCGCGAAGACTACTCATTCATTTATAACTACCTCTGTCTATAGCCAGGTACTCATTTACAAAAAAGCTGACTAAACCAACGCAAAGTGAACAAAATTGCACAACCTCGGCCCTCTTGAATAAGAGTTCAACATTCTAACCACAATGCCACACAAACAGATGGCTGCGTCCCACAAAACATCTCAAACTGTACACTAACAAAACATTAACAACAGACTGACCTTAGCCTTGAGGGACTCGCGAGACTCGAGCATGTGCAGCAACTCTGAGTTGTCTATCTCGAGCAGCATGCCGGTGATCTTGCCAGCGAGCTCAGTGTGCATCTGTTGGATGAGTGGGAAGAGGCGCTCACCCAGCATCTGCTTCTGCTCCTGTGGCGGGGCAGCAGCCAACATGCTGGATGTGAGCGGGGCCTGGCCGGGGATCACCACAGCCTGCGGGGTCACCTACAACAGGATTCATGTTAAACACACACACTGATCGCACAATCAGGCACATGTCACTGCATTCCTCACAATCCCTTTAGTTATAAAAAACGTGCAATTGAACTTTGCAATTAAAAGAGATGCATCCATATACTTTCTAATACACACAAAGGCAATGTGATCCACTCAAATAGAGCGGAGCAGCTATGATCTCATAATCGTACAGCGATTACAACAGAACTATTTGTTTATGTCATGACGTGACCATTGCATACAAAACAGCAGGTAAACATATGGAGGAGCTTGATGGGAAAGCAAAATAGCAAATGTTCAATTTGATACACAAATGCCACTTCTTGAAAGGAGTGCATTGATGAAGTCTCCACATGTCAACAGTCTCCAGTAAACGATGTGACAAACCGCTCACCTGCTGGACGGGCTGCACCTGGGCCATGGTGACCTGTTCCTGTGGGTTGCGGATGCCCTGCTTGTATTGGTACTGTCGCTGCTGGGTAGGGGGCATGTTGGCCTGCGCAGTCGGGCGCATCTGTGATGCCGGCATTCCTGCAGATGACAATTTAAACTGTAGACAGGCCTATCAGTGACACATCTGTTGTGACATTCTGCCAGCCACCAGTACACACTGGCCAGCAATAGTCATCCAGTAGCTACTTCACTCTCTCTCAACATCACTATGACATATATTTAAAGGTAAAACAATCGAAATATATAACATTAAAATCTTAAATTTCCCCTTCTTGATATAGAGGTTTGTAAAATGTTCAAACACTACAGTGTACATGTTGCTAAGTATATGTATGCACAGGTGCCAATATATAGTACATTTAATGTAACTTTTGCCAGTGGTACACAAATGTACCACAATATATATACATTAGAGAATAACTACATACACAAATTAATACAAAAGACACAGGCCTAAAAGTCTTACCTGTAATGGGACGTGCGTTGCTGGTGGCGCGGACATGAGGCTGAGCTGGGCGCTGCTGCCTCATCTGTCCACCAGGCATACCTTGGAATCCTACACAAACACCAACATCTTATCAGCCACTGCTACCCAGTTACACAACACATGTGCCTCTGTAAAAGGACTACCAACCAACCAACAAACGACCTCCATCTGTGATACCACAGGCACATCTCTCCACGAGACTCATTTCTTACTGGACATGTTCAGACACGCCAGTACACACTTAGTTCTATATACTGCATTCACAACCATCAGACTTACATCCTCAGTCGTGTTTACACTGTTAATACAAACAAATTTCGGGTGTCAAACAATGATTAGACGGCAACACCACAAATGTGCCCACGTGCTGGCTGACCCAACTACTGACATTCATGTGTCAACACCTTGGACAAGTCGTGGCTGCCTGTATGCATCTATCAGTACAAAACCAGCTCCATGAAAGCTCAGAAATACGCGTTTATTGGTAAAAAACTAGTTCCAACTGTGCCCGACTCATGATCACATTAAGAAATTAAATTATCTAAACAAGGCGTGTCATGTCCAAAAACAATCAACAAATTTCTCAAGTATTTTTAATTAGATGAGCAAGCGGTGTGTGATTGCAAACAGTCTGACCTGCTCCATGCTGGGCGGCCGGGCGGACAGGCTGCGGGGTCTGCCAGCGAGGTCGAGGAACCTGGGACATCTGGGGCGTGAAATAGCGCTGCTGTTGCGGCATTGTTGGCACAAAGTAGCCGGCGCCACCGGGCTGGAAGATTTGCCCAACCTGCTGGCCTTGCTGTAGACGCAAACATAGGATTACTTACTACGTGAACCACAAAATGTGAAGCATGCAAGATGTGGGTGGACTACAAAACTTCTGCCATGTGTCGCGAGATTCAAATACAAGTAGTTAACATTGCATTAGAGCTGCTTCTGCTACACAATTATTCTGCTCGCCTTGTTTTAGAATCATTTCACAAAAGATCAAACCTATCGAGTACCCACCAAGACATCCTACTCATTTGTGGAAATGTGTTACTCTGGTTCTACATACGACTATACACTTTTTTGCGAATTGCCTATGGCTATCCACTCTTTGCAAAAACAATCAAGGTCAACTGTTTTTATGATTGTAACAAAAGTACATTCTTTTATTAAAAGGCATATTACTTACTTATGCTGATTTGAACATCAACGAACGTGAATCATGATTAAATCAATTGAGGGCATTTTAAAAATGTATGATGCATACCTGCATGCGCATGCCAGCCATGCGTTGCATGTACTGTGCAGCCAAGTGAGCCTTGCGGTCCTCCTTACGCTGGGCCAGTGCCACATACAGCGGCTTGGCCACCACGATGCGGCCATTCATCTCAGTGACAGCCTTGGTGGCCTCCTCGGGAGAGCTGAAGCACACAAAGCCGAAGCCCTTCGACCTCACTCCATCCGTCATCACCTACAATCAACATTCAGGTGTGAAAAACAGAACATCACATTGAGGGGGAGGGTAGGTAACTAGAGTCTTATGATCAAGCTTAATTTTACCACACTGGTTATGCCATGGTAGCACATAATGACCAACATTACATGGATAATAAAATTTACACCTTTCTACTTTATGAATAAGTGCAGCTGACCAAAAATAGCATTGTAAATCAGTAGAATTACACGGTATCATATTCGTATGCCAAATACAAGCCCAGTTCAAATTAAAACCAACCCTGTATTACAAAATGAAGTGCTAAAAACAACTGCTCATGCAAAAACATGTTCAGTGACCACCAAACCATGCAGATGTCCGAGCTAGAGACAGCTACATAGGCACGAAGGCAGCACTGGTTTGCTCTCCCAATGTTAAGGAGGGATTCACATTGGGGCAATGCAACAGCACGCATGTAAATCCCAGGATGCATTGGTGCAACATGAACACCACAGGCAACTATAAACACATGAAACGTGGACAGACCTTAGCACTGGTGATGGTGCCGAACTGGGAGAACTCCTTGCGCAGCTTCTCGTCGTCGATGTTCTCGTCAAGGTTCTTCACGTAGAGGTTGACACCCTGGTAGCGGTTGATGCGCTCCATCTTCATGCGCTCGAACTTGTCCTTGAGCTCGGCAAGACGCTCGGCCTTCTTCTGTGCACGGCCCACATACAACTCGCGGCCATCGGCCTCCTTGTTGTTCAGGTCCTCCACCGCCTGCAGCAGACATTCACAGCTCAGACAGAACAAGATCACAAAGTGGAATGTTAGATCGAGTTGAAACTGAGAAGAGGCAATGCCGAAAGGAATGCGAATGTATTCAAAACACTGAGCCTGTCACTACAATAATTCCAGCTTTGGTATGCGATCGACCTTGGGCCTCACAAATTGGGCTGTTTAGCCTCCATCGCTCTCAACATTCTGAATGAGGAATGTTAAAAACATTATTTTTGCCAGACTGATCAAGGAAATTCATTTATAAACTTACTAATCTTGAACAGCACATGACATTTGGTGCTAGTGATACACCAATAAAGAGTTTTTAAAGGTTTTAATTGCCAACACTATTGACAATATCATGAATGTTGTCACAGTACGCACATAATATGTCCTGTACAAGTGTAAAGCACTTTAAGAAGTCCTAAGGACTGGATACCGTGCCATATAAAAAACATACTGTTTTTACAAACAGCACTCACCTGTTGGGCAGCTTCGTGGTCTTCAAAGCTGACAAATCCAAACCCTCTAGACCGGCCATTTTCATCAGTCATAACCTACAAGCAGAAACATTTGGCACTGGTTCTCACCTGGCAGTTCATGATTAACTGCTGGAAGTAGGAAGGTAGAATCTAACTGTACAGCTGACACAACTTCACAATATCTTATGCGAACAGATACACCCGCGTTTTGGTCACTTAAAAATAGGAACCCTAAGGTCCTACCTGCTATGCAGAATACCTACTTGCCCTAATAACATGGACGTTTATATGAATGTTCCATGTAAATTTTTTTTTTACTTAACAGTGGAGGATCACCTATAAATAAGACAAAATGTTTGTGCTAGCACAAATGTTACTAAAGTTCAGAAATACACATTTATTAGTGCAAAAGCAAGCTCCATGAAAACTCAGAAATATGCATTTATTAGTGCAAAACCAACTCTGTTCTGTTCCTATATTCAAACATTCCAAGGATGGCCAGCATACAACAAATGAAGGGCAACAAACCTTGGCGCTGATGATCTTGCCAAACGGCTCAAACATGGCACCCAGCTTCTCATCAGTCATTGTGTCTCCAAAGTTCTTGATGTAGACATTAGTGAACTTCTTGGCCTTGTCACCGAGCATCTCAAGACGCTCCTTGCGAGACATGAAGCGGCCAACAAACCTACAGAAGGAACATACAATACACTTAATGCAATTATAAGAAGAAGATGGAATCAGACATATACTAATGAAGGAAATCGGCCAGTTTAATGCAGGATTTATCATATTTAAAAGTAGGGAGTCACACTGACTTCTACCAGGAGTCCGGATGGACTCGCATGAAAATCAAAGCCTGTAATTGTAGTCTAGAGTACCATGACGACAAAAATGAATCATTTTGATATTTACAAGAAAATTTTAAAGAGCAAAATAATGTTAGAAAGTTGCATAATATGTTCAGCTGAAAGCCATCAAACTTACACTTTCTTGCCATTCAACAACATGCCATTGACCTTCTCAATGGCACTGCGGGCAGCTTCCTCTGTCTCAAAGTGCACAAAGCCATAGCCTTTGGAAGAGCCGTGTTCATCAGTGACAATCTGGAAGAGACCAATCAAAGCAAAATGAAAAAAAAAAGCAAAATAAAAAATTATCCATCCTTAAATCCTAACTACCGAGCCAACCCTTTAGACCAAACTCCCAAGTTGCCGTTCAACAGTAACCACGAAATCACATGTAAAAGTTATCAAAAGATTTGTATTATTGAATTGATCCACTGAGCCCTCTTCCGTGAATTTTTGATTTTATTTTTCATCAAAATAAACATTATTTTTATCCAATCATGCACAGTGGCATCTCTGTATCATGAGCTTTGTACTTCGACACTGTATACTAACATGGCGATTGGATAGATTTAATTTGTACAAAAATAACTGAATTTGAAGACATTCATCAATGCAAGAACACACAAAAATATGTTATCCAAATATAAACAAATAATTCCACAGAGGTAACCACGAAGAGCAGGAGTTCAGTTAATAAGTGACGTGCAGTATCCATCTCCACATTACAAATTGCAGTCTAGCACACACCTTACATGACAGGATGTTTCCAAATGCAGAAAATGTGTCATACAGCGCCTTGTTGTCGATACTCTTGTCAAGGTTCTTGATGAACACATTGCCTACACCTGACTTGCGCAATGACGGGTCACGCTGCGACCACATGATTCGGATCGGTCGGCCTTTGATTGTGTCAAAGTTCATAGTGTCTAGGGCACGTTCAGCTACAAAAGTAATTGCTAAGTCGTTAAAATAACAAAATAGATATGTAAATATACCCAATTGCTTTATAACTTCCAGGTTATGACTAGGTGTGTGCACACTTGCTAGTGTGCTGTAAGAGAAGTGATAAAATATGTGTGCAATACTTATTAGTGTCATAAGCTGGAGATCTTGTCTCAAAATATCCAAACCTGGCACTTTGTCAGTTGGCAACAGTACGAGGTAGGAAATTGAACTGGATTGTTTAATGAATAGGGAGGGGGCTGAAAAGCTCCGGAATAAGCGTGCCAAAAGGGTCTCGCAATGGGTATGAGGTGGGGCTGAGATCCAATGCTACTATGCTATTGTACAGCATGACAAGCCAGATATCAACACTTGTTGTAGGCTGCGTAAGCCCAGGTGGTTTAGCATGCGATTTTCGTCATTGCAAACATACCCATACCTGGACCATTTCTAATTTTAATTTGCCGTGTTTATTAGCCCCCACCTAACCAAACCATGAAAACAACCACATTTTCCCATTATACTTGTACCTTACCAATGACAGTTAAACACCTTTTATTCAATAAAAAGCCAACAGAAATTTAACTAAAACATGCAAATACTCATCGAAAACTTCAAATGTGAAAAGCTATTAAATAGCATGTGCCATGTAATTATATTTGGCAACAATATGCCATATGGCGGGTATCAATTTACGGGGATGAGTGAACGAAGTTTGTGAAACCGTATCGTATAGCCTTATGAACCATTGCTAAAACCCAAACAAACCAAATTGAATGTACATAAAGATGTAATATATTATCTACATGCAAGATACATTACATTCTTACCATCAGCTGGCTGCTGGAAGTTAACATATGCGTAACCCAGCGAACGCCTCGTGATCATGTCGCGACACACCCGAATTGACAACACAGGTCCGGCGGTTGAGAATTTCTCAAAGAGCATAGCCTCAGTAACATCAGGATGGAGATCGCCCACGTACAGGGACGCCATCGGGTAGCTCGGCGCAGCTTGGTTCATCTTCGGGTTTCTTGTTGAGCAGTATACGATTTATACAAACTTGTTTCGTCGGAGTTTCCGTACGGTTGAACTTGGTTTGGAGCAGCAACTTGTTTTCCACCGGTCTGTCTTCTTGTTTGCTTCGATAAAACCACCGTCAACGTAGTTTCACTGACCCGCTTTTTCTGTTTTTAGTGATTTTAACGTTTTGTACTTTTTTTGATGATTTTGTGATAT